>JAQIWM010000190.1:0-12188 GCA_034695285.1 Eniochthonius minutissimus | reverse complement strand
ATCGTCGTCGAACAGATTGGGTCTGCATTAGAGTTTGTACATGACAAAGAACTCGTACATCGCGATGTGAGGTGAGACCACACCAATAAAACAATTAATTTCAAAACTAATTTTGCAATATGATGCTGTTTCAATTTGATACTTATAATATTAATTTAAAAATAATTAATACAGAGCTGAGAATATACTGATTTACGCACCAAATCTTACAAAAGTAAAATTAACAGACTTTGGTCTGACAAGGAAAGTTGGAACCCTAGTGAAGAAAAGAACTCGATCACTGCCCACGTGTCCACCTGAAGTATGGGAGGCTGTCTTATTGGAGGGTATCATAATTTATCACTCATGTCATATTTTAAAATTGACACATACATATTTACAAAATTATTAATAATAATAATTTTTATTATTATTAATAATATATTTTATTATTATCAATTTATAGGTTATACAATTGAGATTGGATCCGATGTATGGCAATTGGCAATGCTCGTGTTTGCCACACTTACAACTAAATTTCCATGGGAAAAGGCTGATATAACTGATCCCAATTTTACTGAATTCGTTCAATGGCAGAAGCGTAAAACTACACGTACGCCGAAGCATTTTCGTTGTTTTACTCCACGATTACTTCGGCTCTTCCGACGACTCATGGAAATTAAACCATCGAAACGATATCCTGTCACTGAAGTTAACAAATATCTCAGAGATCGTTGGCTGATGCAACGTTCTCCGAGAGCATCATCCATTAATGACTTTCAGGTTAGTTTTAGCTGTAGTTACAACGTTATCTAATTGATAATTTAACAATGTTTTGAATTATAATTATGAATTAATTATCAATAATTGATAATTGATAATTTAACAATGTTTTGAATTATAATTATGAATTAATTATTAATAATTAATTATTGATTTTTTCAGAACAATGAGAACGGAAGTAATGTTTCACGGAGTCTCTCATGTGGTCATTTAATGCCCCCGCAACAGAAAGTTCATGATTGGATAATGCAGAATAAAACACGCGATGATCAAAATCTTGTATAAGACAATAAAATTACACTCAAAATTCATTGTGATTCATATATATTATATATATTTTAATTGTGAAATGTTTTAACAAAATTTTTAAAACATCATTTTAATTTCTGAACATGCGTCATATAATAATAGAGTGAAAACATAATAATAGAAATAAATTTTAGTTCATCATAAGAAATTAAAGACAAAATACAATTACAGCACTAACAAAATAACCCGCATTTTAATGAAAAATTTACTTTAATGTGTAACTTTCTCCCATCGTTTTTATTATCTATTGATTAATGCCCTATTATTACGTTTAACTGCTTATTAGAGACGATCATATAAAAGTTAATTATTTTGATATGAAAAATTAGATTTGATTGGCTTTAAGTAAAGATTCTCTATAAAATTTTCTATAAAATATTACTTCGGTCGTTATTTCATGGGCCAAAAATTAATGTAAGAGTTAGATAATTATATTAATTATATTACAAGTTATAAAAGTTATAAAAAAATAAAGTACTTACAAAGCATAAATTTAATTAAAAGCAAAATACATATAAAGCTCTTTTTATTGCATATGAGTGATGTCATCTAAACATTTAATATATGAAAGATTTAATATATGAAAATGTTGTGAAAAAAGGAGTGCCGTTTATTGAAAAATAATCATTATCTTCACTATGGTAATCGTTAATTAGGGTCTACCTTTTACCAAAAGGATTGATAAGAACTTTAACGGGTTTAGCGTTCGACAAATAAGTGAGTGGCAAATAAATCAGGTTTGACATGGAAGATGGTTTCATAAATCCCGATGACACCACCTTTTTATTTGTATTTTTGGTGATACCTGTTTAATTAATGCAAATTTATTTAATAATAAAAAATTAAAGCCGTACTCACACCATTTGCATAATTATCTGTAAATTTACCTGTGATGATATCAATGGGTTTAGCATTAGAAAGGAACTGAATTGGCAATTTATAGAGTTGAGAAAAACCATTCGAGAAATTTGGTCTCCCGATAATTGATGCATGAGACGGACGATTCATCAATGGTGAGATGTAATAAATCGGAGAATTTTTTAGGAGAGTCCCTTTTCTGCTGTGGACCGCGGTGAATGCCGACTGAGAAATTGTTAGTATAATAAGAGTTATCAGAAGTAAATCCCAGTTAATTGTAATTGATGAATACAAACTCCTAAATAAATCACAATAATGTTCAGTTTTAACATTTAATTATATTCATTTTTATTATTAAAGTAATAAAAATTTACCACATAAAAAGTTAAATTAATCCCCTAAAACATACATGGAAATGGGACCGGGTGAACCCCTCCCTAAAGGCCCCAAAACACTAACGAAAGCCGAAAACTCCCTCCATAGACTTTAAAAATTTGTAGTGTTAAATATACATTTACCCCAGGAAAAATTTCACCTGATCCCCCCCCCCCTCGAGACCACTGAGCATTTCCATGTAAGTACCATAAAGTGATTTAGTATGGAAATTAGAAAGTAAAATTTTAACAAATTTGTAAGATATTTTATTTTTAATTAAAATAGTTAACATTTAGCCTCTTTACATAGTTTCATTAAAATATGCAATAATTAGCCATTTAGTATTGTAAAAAATGCATTTTTAGGTATTTTGTTCATGCATGACTATATTCATAACTTGTTCACAGGAGCCCCATATCCTGATTCTCAAATCAGGAGAAGTACTTTCACATGAGTGTTTGTGATATGCGCAGTAATAAGTTATTGTAAACAAAAGGGAGATTAAGAAGAGTATGAGTGGCCACACGCGGGTTTATTTACATATTTCAAAAATTCATTGAGGTGATGAATACATTTCGCAACTAAAACGCTTACATAATCGATAACACAACTCTCTAAGTAGTAGCTAATGTGTGACAGGTATAGACATTACTTCACTAATGAATTATATATTTTACTTTTACCCATAAACTATGAGGCACCAAAAAGCATCAAAAACGGCTCCAAAAGTATATAATATAATAATGTTAATTTAAAAATAACATTAAACATACTAACTATGGTGAGCAATGCCATAGCCCGAATATATTTAAATACAGTATAGTAGAAAAAGTCAGTCACCCCCTTTATAGTGAGTGTAGTTAGACATGGTACAACATGGGAAATGTAAGATACGAGAATTGATAACTAATATCCATGTGAATTAACATAAAATAATGCTTTATTATTTAAATTTCATATCAGATTAGTCTAACGAAAGATGTAATAAGTGAATAATACAAAAGACAAATATATTAAGCGCATGTAATAAATAAAAGTTTATTTGAGGGGAGGTATGAAATTAGCATTGAAAATGAGTGTTTTTCAAATTCCATGATAAGCTAAATATTTCACTAAAATATGCTAAAAAAATTCGTGAGTTATTCACAATCGATAATATGTGCAATCAATACTATTCTAATTTAATGGGGTTCACTTTCCCGAAAATATACAGTATATTTATTAGTAACTCAAAAACTTGTATTTTTTTCAATATCTTTAAATCATTTTTTTTCAATATTTTTAAATCAGTTTTTTTCAATATTTTTAAATCAGTTTTTTTTAAATGCAATTAAGATATTAATGCTAATAATATGATACATAATTTGTAATAAAAGTAATCTAATTAATGGGGAAAAAATATATTTTAATCATGATATTTTGTGTTTAAATTTGTTTTAAATCAATCACAACACTGATATCAATAATTACATGAATAATATCATTTTAAAAATATATCTTAAAAGGTTATGCTTAATTATTTTCAAACTTCGCACTTATATATTCATATTATATATACTTATATATTATATATTACATACTTATATATTCATATTTAGTATTAAAAACAAAAAAGAAAGTAATGATCAACACGTAAGAACTCTATGATCATTTAAAAAACCCCGAAGGTCCTATCGAGTAGTATTACTAGCAATAGTATTACTAGAAATAGTAATAATAATGTAACGATGATATGGGTGTATTTGATATTCATAAATTACATATTCGCATATTAAAGTTTTTAAAATTCCATATGAATCATCTTCAATTTTGAATTTTTTTCATGGTAATGTATTAGAAACTATTCGTATAAAATTTGAATAAAATGCAAATAATCAAATGCCAAAATGTTGATGTGCCTTTTAGTATTAGCATCAGAGAATAAAAAAGTTAAAAGTGAAAGTTATACCTGCACCTTAATAATTAATATTATTTAAATAAAATTCAAATTAAATTATTATTATTTAACTGTTTTTTGGTTATTGACCGCAATCCCTTAATCATAATTTTAGTTAATTTTATTATCATTAAATATATATATATTTAAATATATCATTACAAAAAATAACGCCATAAGAAAGAGACAAATGAAATTTTAAAGAAAAAGATACTATCATAGTGACAATTACCAGTTTTTTGATGTGTTAAATAAATTTTCATAATCTAAATTAAAAGGGCGTAAAGGGTTTAAATTAAACTCTCAAAAGTGCGTGACATTTGTCAAAATAAACTATTTTCGTGCATCCTCTTTAAGTGACAAAATCGCTAAATGATTTTGACATGTCTTTGGAGTATAATTTCCAAGAGAAACATCATCATTATTAAAAAACTCTTATAAAGATAATTATAGTGATGATATCACATATATTCGTAATATATATTCGTAAGCGTTAAGTAATTTATAAATTATTTACGAAGCAATGAACTAACGTATTCATTACGCGATTCGGATTTCCCCGTATTTAAATTAACTTTTATCATGAACAAATGGAAAAAATATACATGCAAAATGTACATACAAAATGTACATCGCATAAAATGAAATTAGCAAATGTCGTAAATTGTAAACAATAAATAAGAAGTGATATCACATAACATATCGTGCATTTGATTATCATTATGATGCTCATAAACATCATGCACTTATTAAGTGTTTGAAATGATCACATCATGTCAAATTAGAAGTAAAATTACTAGTTAAATGCAATAGCAATTAAGGGCAGTGTTTTTACGCGCAATTTAGTAAATAATCATGATAAAGACCTTTTTTATATTCGTTCAGGATACGTAATGCACGAAACATTTGAGAAAAAATGCGAATCGCGTACAAATTAAAGTGAAAGTATCCGCAATTAAAGGAGTCTTTAAGTCTCTGTACTTTTCTGACCCCAGTATACGAGTGTATAGTATTACACTCACAAAATTTTTCGATGGACCGAAATATCTTCCCTGAGGGTGTATAATAAAAATCATGATAATAATTTCCACTTTTACACGGGGAAAACTATTTGCGCGTCCAATATCCTCCCTAATTACTATCCCCAACACTCGTTGCTTTATCACATTATTTGAATAGCACGGAATGGATTAACGTGGCATTGGCAGTGTTACATTAGCATTACATACTTTACTAGTTGCAGTCGTACTTCCCTTTGGCGATTCATTTCACCTTCGTGAAGGACGAATCCAATAACCATTGGATTCTCAATCATCAAACTAATCCCCATCCTTTCAATTCCTATCTTTTTTCTTATCTTATCTTTTATCTCTTTCTAACTCTTTTACTGTTATCTAAAAACTTTAATTCATTGAAAAGTTTAATGTCTTAATTGCGAGTTTATTAGCTTTTTAACTTTAACTTTCACAAAATGTATTTTTTAATTTTACTTCGGCAGTTAATGCCACATTATTAAATACATTTAACCATAAAATTTAAATATATCGATAGTAATTTATTCATTGCATCGGTAACATTAACTTTACGATTTATCTCTTTTTTATAGAAATATTTAGTGCTTTTATAATGTTTGTATATTTAATTGTATATGTATATTTATACATGTCTCAATGTTGAATTAAAAATATAATGAAATTTTTAAATTTTATAAAATTATATTATTAAAAGTTTGACAATGAAAATGAGAGAAAGAGACAGAAATAATAGAGATTATTCATACCTATTGAACATTCTGATCGATTCAGTCGCTTCTAAACTATTTTCAAAGACCAAAATTGCTTCTTTTGGGCCCAAAACAAAAGTGTCGCACTTCAGTTACCACTGTTCACATTATATGACAAATGACATTAATAACATAAATGAATAACAGTAAATAGTAGTAATTGAAATGCCAATAATTAAAAACAACTTTTCATCAATTTATCTTCAGATGAATTGAAATCAAATGAGAAGTTTGAGTTTAATATATACCCCCAAATGCATTCCTACACTAGGATCAAGTTAAGGCATTGGTGAGGCGGAGCCACAGCTTTGTGCAGTACCAACAGTTGGGCCTTCGACTTTTAGGTGAGTAAAACTCTTCTCTAATCATTATCTTCAATATGTACCTGTATAAGTAACGTTATTATATCAATTGTAAAGGAAAGAAAAGATTATCATCGAAAAAAAACAGTTATGTCCGTCTCTGAAGTGTATACCTGAAGTGTATACCTTAAATGTATACCTTTTACAGGAGACACTCAAATAATAGTTGAAAAAAAGAGGAAAAATTGCCCTTAACCTATAAACCTCTGAATAATAATAATATTAAAAGAAAATTATTGTACAAATCATTATATTATATGCTTCAGGATGATTCAATAGATAAAAATAGCATTTGTATTAAGACATTAAATATATTCACTTTAAAAAGCAAAATGTTTGCCATATACAGTCATGCACTAGTATTGGTACAGACGTGCACCTTTATGCGGTAAAAATTTATGAGTAATATTATTGTGTGTAAATAAGTTATTAAAGCATTGAAAATGACCGTAAATAACTTTTAGTTATTTTGGGGGAGAATTATGATGTATGACTTACATGGAGGGGGTTAATTTCAATTTTAAAACATAAAGAAAAGGTACGTTACTATTCGTTAACTATTCAGATATTCATTAATAATTAGTATTATATAATAATCATAAAAAATAATAACACAAAAAATGTGCGTTAAAAATATTAATGAATTTGTATTTAGCACTGGAACCAAAAGTACTAAATTTAGCACATAAAATAAATAAATTTTTATTGTGATTACATTAGAAAGGGTTAAGCATTATTTTATTTTTATGAATATTATGAATATTTAGTGCTAAATTTAAAGCGCAATTACCATTAATAAAAAGTCATCAAAAATGCCATTAATAAGTTAATAACCTCCATACCTATGCAAGTAATAGAATCATGTAATAATTAGCAATTATAGAAGTGATAAGTTTGCATTTGAAATTATTTTACAACAAAATTAACGTTTTAAAAGACGCCGTCAAAAATTCTAATTTTATTGAAACCCTATTTCATTGATGACAATGATCTATTTTTATTGTAAATCATATATTACACTGTTGCAAAATAAATAAATTGTAGTATATAAATTGTTGCAATTACAGGAAGAAAAATATTGGAAAAAACAGAAAAAGGTCAATTTTGCTGAATGAATGACAGTGCCTTTTGGATCAATTGTTGTTTATAAGTGTCCGGATGACTGATTTTTGGCTTTTGGGGTACCGGATCGTGGTGAATCTCTTCAAACTCATGATTTAGTGATTATGCGAATGTATATATATTTTTATATATATTTTTTTATTTCCTTTATATTACAAAAATAGGGTAATGCATTAAAGGAGAGGCCATTAAAGAATTTATGCGGAAAAGAAACACACTCTATTATTATATTATACACAGAGAAGAATCAATGAAATTATATAATGCGTTATTATTATTTAAAAAATTACATTACTATTATATAATATCATTCATATTGTACTCTAATATCACTTTAGGGTATCTTTTTCGGTACATCCCATTCCCTAATTCATATTTTGCGAGTGTGATGCTGACCTCAAACACCACAAAAATTCTGACATTGAAAAAAAGTTAGACATTGAAAAATACATGAGATCAAATCGCATAAAATAGCAGTGAACATAATATGACGATCATTTGTGTTAAGGTTCATCAAAGTTCTATATGATTCTATAAGTTCTATATGATTGAATGGGTGATTACATGACCCCGTTCTATTTGAAGAAAAAACAAAAAAAAAGGAAAAAGATATTTTTGTTAAAAAATACTAATAAAGAAATATATACATGTATATTGTGCTATATTGAGATGTAAATTTAACAATATTATTAACTGACACTATAAACCCGTTTTCCTTTACATTTCTATTAATGTGATATGTTAATATTGTTACACTTTAAAGGTATTATATGCATTTTCATATTTAGCATATTGTTGCATATTGTTACTTTAAAATTTCTTTTGAAGAAGATAATTGTTATGGTAATTAGTGCCGAAAGGATTATAATCAGAAGCGAAATGCAATTCTCTTAAAATGTATTCTTTAGATTATTATTAATAATATTTTCAATTATAATGAGAATTTTTCTGAATCTTCATCATTTCTTTTATTAAAAAATATTCACTTTAATTAAATTATAATAATTATGCATCTTTTAAATTGAAAATTGAGAATTTAATTTAAAATTGATTAATTAATATTATATTATTTAAATATAGTTATAATTAGTATCATACAATTTAAAAGTAATTAGTAACTCATGTTGACTATTTCATGAGAGGATATCCTAAAAATGCTAATTTTAACGCTTTCTAAAATTCAATGTCAAATGTAATCTAAATATAGGTTAATGTTATTCGGGTAATGATAGAAATAAAATGGAATGATGAACATTGATAGTGAATGGTAAATTTAACATTATATGAAACTCGATTTGAATTTTAAAAGTTCAGACATTCATTGAGACGTATAATAATAGTTTTGAGTTAAGAATGTAAATTAGACATATAAATAGAGATATAAATAAATAGATAAAATATAAATGAAATGAAGTAATGGTCAATGATCATATGTGGACAAAGACGGTGTAACTAAAAAAGTATATATATGTGTGTAGTTAGTTTGTTGGTGGTCGTTCTTTCCCCGATAAAACATTATTTGTCTATGCTGAAAATTTTAAGAATGTTAAATTAAACATATAAATAGAGAGGTAAATATAAATGAAGTAAATATAAATGAAGTAATGGTCAATGATCATATGTGGACAAAGACGGTGTAAGAAAAAAAAGTATATACATGTGTCTAGTTAAATGTTTGTTGGTGGTCGTTCTTTCTCCGATAAAACATTATTTGTCTATGCTCACAATTTTCGGTTATTTCTAATGAATAATGATCACTTCTTAAGTGAGTGCCGTTAAATGTAATTTGCAAAGCATATGACAGTTTTCTGATAGAATCGAAGAGAAAAATAATTTGATATATTACCGCATTTCATGAAAATTTGGTATAAGTCATTTTCCCTTTCATATTAATATCAACGAAACAGGTTCTTTCTTCGGATATTCCCCACAAATGCTATAATACTGATATTGTAATACAGTAATTGTAAGTCTCAGTTAACCCAAATTAATAATTTCAACTCATGTCAGATGCTGATAATCAGAAAATATTCTTTGAGGCATTTTTTATAGAAACGTTTTAGAAACATGGTGTTAGACGTGTCTATAGAAAAAAAAAATTAATTTATCGAAAAAATGCTATTTTTAAAAGTAAAATTATTAAGCATATCTCAGTAAAAAGATTCCTCTTTTTTAATGTTGAGCTTTAATAATAAATTAAGATAATTTAGCACTTCGTGTGACTTCCAAAATTAATAGTCCACAAATATATCATGTCAAAAATACAATATCACGATGAACGGCATTTTTCACAACATTCCTTTTACTTCCACCCTTTGAATCCAAACAGCAAAAGTAAGTATAAAGTACTAGTACAAGTAACTATAAAATACTAGTACAAGTAAGTAATTATTAGTGGAGATTCGTAAGATCACCGATCACGTCATTAATCACGCATCACCCACACGATGGAAAAGGATCTCAGAGATACCCTTTAAAATTACTACTTTTAGAATAATAAATATTAGTATAAAAAAGAAAAATTACTATTGTTAGCTTTATTAACACTTACAACTTGTTAGTGAGCCCTTTAACTATAAAAAATACTTTTGACCGAACATTAGCATGTAATAGTTAATAATTAATAGACCCTAAACCATGCCCATTGAGAACGTTGCCCCTTAAAAAGAAATGCAAATTATTTTTTGCACTTTCTATTGATCAATGGTTTCATTTAACGGTCTCTCGTGAATTATCTCATTTATGTAAATTATTATCTTTCCGAAAGAGTAATTATCTTAGAATTATCTTAAAATATTTGATGATTTTATCCTAAATAATTAATGAATTTTATAATCAAATTATAACTCTTTAGATACAATAATCAACTATAAGATTGAATCTTATTTGTCTAATGTTATTTCAAATTAATTATTAATTACTTAGAAAATTATGCGAACATTTGTAAAGTGAAGTTTAATGAAATGCTCTTAATCAAAGTCTATGAATTTGCATGTCTAATGATTCATTAGTAATGAAGAGATAGTTTTTAATAGATAGTAATAGATAGTAATATTTTTTTAATATCATTTATGCTCTTATCCCTTTTAATTAATCACAAATATATTTTTACACAATCCATTTATAATGATTTTTAATCAGTCAAAACTCATTAATGAATTTGCCTTATGGCTCATCAGACATCCGTCCGTCTGTGTGTCTGTCTGTCTGCTCAATAGTTCCATCATTTTATCCTGATAATGACAAAATTTGGTACATAATTATGTTTAATGTGAAAAGAATCAGACAGTGCCGACCGTCACTATGCATTTTGCAAAAAATGATCCCTTTTTTCATGTCAATTTTTTCCATGTTCTAAACCATGACCATGACCATGATCTATATATTGAGCATTCAAATTTTAATACTATTAATTACTATTATTAAGTTTGTTCTTAAAAGTTTTACTGTGAGATTTGGTGCCATTTGTAGAACAATATATACAGAACAGTATATTATTGTTATATTATAGTATATTATTATTATTTCATGTATCATTTTAATTCATTTCTTTGTCTAATATAAAATTGTCTTTTATAACATTTTTTTCCCATAATGATATTCGATCATATAATACACGATAAGAATTTCAGATTAAATAGTGATTAACAAATAAATGTCAATACGATTAAAAAATTTAAATTTAGAATAAATAACGCAAAAATACGACGGACAATCAGAGATGAACAAGAAGTGGGGTCAGAGGTTGACCCCCTGGAAATTTGAAAAGTTTCAATACACTATGGGGGGATCAAAAACGGGATTGGATTTCCTTTTAAGATCTGAAAATACTAACGAAGTAAGGGGCCAAAGATAACCAAAATAGAATCCTCTCTCTTATAGATGAGAAAGGTCCGATGGCTCAGGGGGTAATTTTAAAAATTTAAGTATTTTGTTAGACAAAAAATGTTATCTTTAAATCGTGAAGAGGGTAATTTTTTCGCACTTTCCGTAGTGTTTTATTATTTTAATTTTGGACTATCAGGGGAGTAATACCCTCACCATACCCCACTTTTCTCGTGCATCCCTCTCTGGCATCTCTGACGGGCAATCATTGTTAATATACTCGTTACTCGATTCAATTGCCGATTTCATGACGTCAGTGCCATTGAAAGTATTTATAAAAAAGTGCCGTGCGCATCGGCAATTCAATTGAAGAACGTGTATAAAACATAAATATAATGAACAAATCACTGATATGCCGTCCTCAATAAAAATCGTTTTACGTTCACATTTCAAAATATCCGAATATAAAGATACTATCGTCGTGTTCGAGTTATGCAATACACTAAAGTTTATAACGTTTATAGTTAATTGAACGACAGTTCGGACGTAACGGGTACATTCGGGTCTCTCTGTTCCCCCAATAAAAAAGAAACTATTTTAAATGACACCATTAAAAAACATTTTTCTCTGTGATGCTGTCGCGTACATTTTTTCGTTACATTTTAAAAATTTCAAATTTAATCATTTTCAAAAAATGTATTTATCTCTTAATTTAAATATAAGTATTATTAACATGTAAAAAAATTAGCTGCGCATAAGAAGATTAAGAGCAATGAAATTTAATTTTACTTAAATCTTACACTGTGTATTTGAATAGGAATTTCTCACTGATTGAATTAATACGAACTCTCTCTCT
>JAQIWM010000189.1:0-12191 GCA_034695285.1 Eniochthonius minutissimus | reverse complement strand
AATTAAAATATTATTTAAATAACATTAAAAATTATGTAATTTAATGAGGCTAAATTATCGTGACGCGAGCTGTATATTTCAAAGTATATAGCATAGATGAGAAAGGTCCGATGGCTCAGGAGGCAAGGCAATTTAAAATGCAAATATTTTGTATAACGAAACTTTTAACTTCAAATCCTAGAGGTTATTTCCTAGGGGTTATTTTGGTCTTATTTTTCTCATTTTCTTAGTTGCCTAAAAAATTTTGACCGTAAGGAGAAGCAATATCCCCACCACCTTTTTCATCTATGAATGTTAGTATAATTTGATTTCCCTTAACAGTGATATCTCGATTCTGTAATACTCAAATTTGCAATTTATATAAAAGTTGTTTCCTACAAACTTATTAGAAATGCACTCAGTTCTGTTAAATTTTAATTTTGTTAAAACATTTAGATTGTTTACATATAAAACTAATACGTTGTAACATATAATAACGAAATTTCAACAAAGCTAAAAAGTAACAAATAAAAACAAAAATTTTGTGAAAAGACCAAATATTAATTGCTTTGTTTTAAAAATATATTATTAGTAATTATTTAAAATTTATTTTGGAAATATTTAGTTAATAATGAAGTTTTATTATTAAAACTTACACTGAATATTTTAGCTGATTTCAATAATAACTTGTATTAATAAACAAATTTGTTTGAACATTAATATAATTAACTCTATCTTATTAACAAAGATAATAAAATCGAATCTTTTAACACCTCAATTTTGTTAATTAAAATATTAGCATTAACGGTATAACAGAATCAATATAAATGCATTGAAATTTCTTATAATATACCACACTATAAAATCATTAAACTTTTAAATTTCATCTGAGTTTATTTTTCTATGAATCCTAATGGAGATTAGAAGTACGAGAAGTAAAACTAAAAAATTAAAATTATTTTTGAAAAAGCTTTAGTGCTAAGAATTTGAACACTAAACAAAAGGCATGTGCCACTATATAGGAGGCTCTTATACGGAAAATTCCGGTATGTAATTTAATTAAATAAAATTATTATTATTATTATTATTTCGAATGTTAATATAACTTCAGAAGTGATTCAGTCGCTCGTTTATAATAAAGTCGCATTTAACATTAACTCGTGCTTTATTTATTATCATATAATCCGTACTGATATTGCGATTATTACACGTTAATCGTAATCAGTAGTGAATTGCGTAATCGAACCATTTCACGACACGACAGTATAAATAAATATTATATATTAAAATATTGTCCTTACACAGTACATCGATGCATATATGAAAAACAGATAACAATATCCTTATTAAAAAAATCTAGAGACTTGTTTCGGGAATCCATTTTTAAACTTTCGTTTAAACAAATAATATAAATTTTAACCTTTTCATATTATTGCTAAATTTGATTTCTTAAGAAAATATCCGATTATTCATTAATAACTTCAAACCTCTTCACCAATCGTAATAGTTATAAGAATTAATAATTATTTATAAATGTGCAAAAAAAGAAAATAAATTGAAATACTAATGGCATCGTCGCGATTAACGATATAAAGTGATTTGAATATGAAGTATAAAACATTGTAATAAACATTGTAATATGTTTTATTTACTTTCTTATTTTATCGATAATCCTTTCAATTCTTATCCTTTTATACTGAAATGTGCAATATTTAATTAATTGCTTTTTTCCGTACGTATGGTTTTTATCAGAGTATTGCAGTACTGTATAAAGAGTATTAGAATATTTATGCTCAAAATAAAAAATAAATTACTATAAAGAAATGTCATTTTTTAAAAAAAGTATCAGGAATAAACTCAGATGTTATCATAAAATATTATATGCAATTCTTTCAGTAATTATGGATTAAGCGAATTATAATTTAGTATGTAAAAAATAATTTTTTATTTGTTTTAAATTAAAATTTGATATAAAAAGATTTTTTATGATAAGATATAAATTAATATATGTTTAAAATAAATGTATTATCATTCACATTAAATGTTTAATAATGTTTCTATGACTATTAAGACTATTGTATGATAATAAAGACAATAGAAGTTTTTCCTTAACATTGAAACATATTTAAAAAGATCTTTCGCATTTATGGGTTATCTCTGTATTGTGGAGTAATATACTATGAAATTTAATTGATTGACAAAAAATTGTCAATTAATTGATTAACTGTATCAAAATAAAGGTATTCAAATCTTTTAATAAAATTTATACTTATTTTATATTTTATATTCGAATAGAAAATTATGTTATCATATGCGAATTAATTTATTTGATGAATTTAAAAATTTAAAAAATTATTTGAATTTTCCATTTACATAATAAGTTTAATTTTTTAATAAAAATGTCATCATTTACTATATTGTTGATTATTATGCTCTCCGTGCATTGTATTATATGTAACAATACGTCTGAAAGCGTTTTATCGACAGAATCATCGAACACAAAAGAATCCACCATCATCATCATATCAACTCATGCATCAACTGAACAACCAAAAGACATAACAAAATCTATCGTTACCCAATCAACTCATGAACCAACTGAAGAACCTAAAGACATAACAGGATCTACCATTACCCTATCAACTCATGCACCAACTGAAGAATCAAATGCGTAAGATTAAAATAATTCATAATTTTATATTGTTTTATATGTATTTCATTAGAAATAAAGTTTGGATTCCAATTGTTGCAATTGTTGTAATTGTTATCATGGGAATAATCGTTTATTTAATTTGGAGAAAGAAATGCAGAAAAAGATGTGAGAAAAATTAAATGCAATTAAAAATTGACATTTATAATAAAATATTTTTAATATTAAAAAAGTTACAATTTAATTTATATATTAATTGACACATTTGATTTTACAGCATCACATAGACATGAGACGAGAGGTAAAATATTTTTAAATATAATAAATCATATTAAAGATTAATTATTATTTCCAAAAGTTGTATCTCATAATAATGAATCATCACTGCGTTTCTCTAATATTGAGACCGTAATAAATATCGATACTGCGAATAGAAACTTTACATATCATGATCCAAATGTAGTAAACGAATCACGTATTACGTCACAATCACAAAACAGATCTAAAGAATTAATACAATCAATAGATTTAGAGTTAAGCAAAAGATGGAAACATGAGACTAGTAATATTGGGAAAACATCAAAGTTTTCATTGCGTGATTCAGATTCATCCGGAAATTTGAGTAATGAAATTGTTGATCCTAAATTTGCTTCACCATTGGAATTACGTACAAAATCATTGAATTCCGTGAACACATCTGATTCAGGAATCGGAAATTTAAAATCCACAGGATCATCATCATCTACAATTGGTAATAGGTTTAGATAATATATACTGTGTATACTCACAAGCCAGTGATTTTAATTTTTTAGTATTACAGTCGAGGTCATGATTGCGGATCACTGTTGTTGAGATTAGTTCGCAGTTTTACGCATTTTCATTTAACGTGTTTTTAATTAATTTTAATTATTAATAAACATAATAAATATTAAAATTTTTATCATCCATTACATTAAATGTAATTATTTTATGTTAATAATTATCGTTTTTATTTATAATTAAAATTAACTATAAAAACACGTAAAATGCATATGCGCAAAACTGTGAACTAATCTCAATAATAGTGACCCGCAATCGTGAACTTCACTGTATGTTACGGAAAGTTATTATACAAAATATATATACAAATTATTAATTAATTTCTTATTAATAACTTTTAGTTTCTTATCATAATGCATCACAAAACCGTAATGATTATGTTGCACATGAAGAGTCAAAATATGATGCACGTCCACCGTCGTGCCCAAAAAGTCAAATTGTTACATCCGTAAATATGTTTCATGAAATTGATAAAAGAGCAATTGATGTAAATTAATTCATGATACTATTATTAAGTTTGAAAAATGCAAATTTAAATTAATTAATTAAGCATTGTATTTTACAGACACCGGATTCAATGCGTTTGGGATCGCCTAAAGAATTAGTTAATTATCTCTGCAGAAATTGTCATAATGATTTGTTTAAAATTCGTGCGATCTTTAGATGGATCTGTCATAACATAGCATATGATATAAAATATTCAAAGATCCATTTGAGCAGTTCAGAAATTCTAAAAATATCACGCGGTGTGTGTATGCATTATAGTAAATTGTTGAATGAAATGTGTGAATTGGCGGGGATTAGGGTGAAAACAATATCGGGATATGCTAAAGGAGCATCTTATGGATTAAATGAAAATTTTAAAGAAAATGAAGATTCTAATCATGCATGGAATGCTGTATATTTTTCGGGATCATGGCGATTAATAGACTCAACATGGGGTGCGGGATTTGTTAATGATGGAAGCGTTTTCACACGAAAATTCAAAGAACACTATTTTCTCACAGACCCTGAAGAGTTGATATGGACACATTATCCATATGATAAAAATGATAATAATTATTGGAGGTAATCATTGTTAATTATATATTAAAATATATTTTAATATAAATGTCTTTTATTAGATGGCAGTTGTTACATAATCCTAAAACTCTCAATGAATTTAATTCACTGCCAAAAATTTCATGTCATTTCTTTGATTTAAATCTTAAAATATTATCGAAGATGCAAAATCCTGTGATATTTCGTATCTCAACAGAAATAAAAATGACATCACACGAAAAAATGTCATATTCTTATGACTTATATCAATCGAATAAATCTGAGAGTAAAATAATGAATCGTTATGTATTTTGTCATTATATTGAAGACAGATCCATTGGATCTTTTACAGTGACACCACCAAAAGAAGGACAATATTTTCTTAAGGCAATTAAACTTTTTTGTTTAATCACTATTATCATGTTCAGAAAGTAATTAAAACCAATCATTAATAAATAACACTGAAGATAATCCCAAAGTTCCAGTTACTATTAACCAATAGGAAGCCGTAAAGTATATACTGTATTAATTTTTGTTAAAATCAACATCCCGGAAGTTTGGGGCTATCTCCTAGTGCACTTTAAATTATCTTTTTTATTAATGTATTAACATTGTTTATCCACAAATTTAATTAATAGACAGACAATTTTTAAATGTCTCAACCGAAAAAAGAGAATTCTTTTTTTAGAATCTGTTCTCAGACTTTGTTTCAAATTTCTTTAACAATTGTACTTTTACATAAATACTCAAAATGGAATTTTAGTGGCTACAGCCATTATATTCGCGCTGCGTCTGTCTGTATATCTGATAACTCCTAAAATTCTTTACTATATTTTTCACGTTACATATATCGAGTATTTACGATTTAATAAAAAATGTAGATAAATGTAAAAGCACTTAAGAGATATATCACTTTTGTATCATTTTTAGTATCAAATAACTTTTTTTTGTATTGTTTGTTTGTATTGTCGTGAAATAATGCTTTTGTCATTACAAACTAAGCGCCTCGCGCTATATATACTATATCAGCTAACGTGTAAACTTTTTATGCACATTTTTACATGAAAATTGATACTAAAGTAGATGTTAGAAAAAGATCTCTTCTCGCTAGTTAGTAGAGACATTTAAAAATTGTTTGTAAACTTGTAGATAGACAATATTTATACATTAATATAAAAGATTATTTAAAGTATTGCAGTTATTTAATAATAAATGGTTTTAATAACTTTTTGAACATGTTAATTTAAAGTATCTTTTAAACAATTACTATTATATATAAACTTATTTTTTCTATAATTTAGATTTACGCGAAACCTCAAAAAGAGCCACAAAATAAGACTTTGGATGAAGTGATAACCTTTTTGCTTCAATGTACTATGTCAGGACCTAATATTAACCCCCTTCCAATTAATACATTTAACTCATGGGGTCCGATACAAGATTTCTATGATTATAATTTGAAACTCAATATATCGAAACCCGTTATAGTGACATATAATGGCACAGGACAGTTAATCATTGAAGGAAATGAACCAATGTCAATGACCTATGGTATTTGTGATTCTGAAGGAATAGAAATGAATAAAAATATTGTAAAACATCACAAAGAAATAAATTCAAATACTTTCATCATCAGTCCACCACATAATGGTGCATTTAAATTTGAATTATACGGAAGACCGCAGAAAGATAATATACTAACGTTACCATGTTTGGGATATTTTCTTATTTTACATAATGTTGATCCAAAATCATTAGTATATAAGTAACGTGTGATCTTTATTATAGGCTATAGCTTTGAAATTTTTTTAAAAGTTAAATAATTACTTTATAAAAATAAAAATAACGCCATATTACAAATAGATACTGAAAGTTTTTAATAAGCAAATACATTTGTTTTTATTTAAATGATTTAATTATAAAAAGGTGAATATTTGAAAAAAGTAATGGTGTTTTTAACTGATGAGCGTGTGTATGCAGAGATGGAAATGGCAAAGCATATCCTTTAGATTTTTTTCTTTGAAGTTACATCAAATCAAACGTTTATAATAATAATAATAATAATAATAGTTTATTTAGCAAATGATTGCATGGAACCCATAACTAGTTAAGTCCAAATACATATGACTAATTATAATAGTTAAGAGAATAAACCTAAAAACATTAAATAATTAAAAGTGAGAATAACCGGAGTCATTAACAGCATTTCTGTAGAAATGTGTGAGCGCGTCTGTGGCAATTTTGGAGATCGCATCTTTAGATGTCATAATCTTAATGGATATCATCACGAGGGCATTATTTATTAATAAAAATTTTTATTTTAAAACTTCATGAGTTTATCTTTTATTTTATAATAAAAAAAATAATTTGTATTAAATAATTTTTAAAGTTTTTGCCTATAATAAAATCAGACGTTATTAAAGACTTGACCCTTACATAGATATGTACGACTTGATATGCAGAACAATATAAAAGGATAAAGATATTAACTTTCAGAAATTACCTATTTTCTTATTATTGGTTCAGCTAAATGAGCCTTTCTAAAGTTAAATGGTTAAATTCAAACTATTACTTTGCTTGTTTGACATTAATAAGTTGATATCCTCTCTAATCAGGTTTAAGATACCATAATATATAATGGGTAAGGGATATTGTGTAATGCAACAGTAATACTTTCTTAAATGGTTGCATTATTTTATTTAATGCTGAGTAAAAGATTTGATTGAATATTAATCTTGAGTAAAATTGATAAAGTACTTTAAATCCGAAATAATTATAACGCTAAATTAGAGAACTTGTTGAACTTAACAAACAGACTGTTGCTACTCAAGCTAGGAAGGCTTAATTGCTAATTAAGTAGCATATGTTGAGGCTATTTAGATAGTGGGTGATGAAATATTTGATTTAGTATTGAAACAAAGCTCTAAGAGGTAAACTCAGTGAAGTTGATACGGTTAAGTGAATTCAAGAATAAAAGTGTGTCTCATGATAATGCAAGAAAAATGTTTATTTTGTCAAGAATAGAATGACAAATAAAAATTTAAAGCAGTATAAGCGCTATAAGTTCATATATTATGATTTTCTGATTATTATGGTTTAAGCCAAATAGTTTATTCATTTTATTAGTATAATTGAGTCTGTGGCAGCGATAAGGGCTTTAGACCACTTTCTATAGTTTTGAGAAAACCGGTTCTAAAGTTAGTGCTTCAAAAACTTTGTCGAAACTTTATTATTTTTCTGTTTATAAAATTGATTGTAAATTAATTGTGATTTTATTTTAAGGATTTTATTATGTTAATCTTTTTATATCTGTATAGGATTTAGATAACATGTAGTCCAATAAATGCTTAATAAAAGCATAGAATTTTTCAAATTTTTACAAATTTTGGTCTAACGCCCTTATCGCTGCCACAGACTCAATTGTCAAGAAATTGTTCTTTCTTCTATTTAATATATGATTAATAGAGATATAAAAAAATTATTTGAATTTTTTATGGTAATTGTTTCAATATCGGTAAAACCTGTTTTAATTTATCCAGAGGGGTTACCCCTTCTTCCTATTCGGTTCGTTTCCAGATGCGTACTGCTTTGTTACGAGGTCGCACTTCCCCACTAGATATACGAAAACCTAAGCCATCTTTATAATTAGAATGACCCCCAGTTTTAACATAACTAGTGCCCCCTCCAGGATACAAGCTAATGTGTTTAATCGTCATACAACAGTCTTTGTAGAAAACGTCAGTTAGCCTGGGAGAATTTTCGCCTTGTGTTACCCCAAATGCTGCTGAAGTACCTCCCAATACACGAAAAAAAAGGCCAGCGTAGTCTAAACTAATATCTCTCCACTTTGTCTTTGGCCATAAAATGGACGGCTCAATTTGATTTGGTAGCTGAGCATAAATGAAGCCAAGTGGGACTAGAAAAATGGAGGAAGTATCCAGTTAATAGGTATATATTATTATAATTATTGTCTCTTTATTTTACCTGGATTGCGCTGTAAATTCTCCACCTCCTTTATGGTATTATTAAGTTGGCCTCTGGTATCGTTAAGGTTATTTCTGGTATTGCTTAATCGAATTCTAGTTTGTTCCAGCAGATCACTTGTATAACCTAATTCCTTTGTTGTAATATCCAATTGATTTTTGGTATTATCCAGCTGTTTTTTGGTGCTAATAAGCTCGTCTCTTACGTCTAAAAGTATCTTTTGCAAATACGGAAATGACCAAGTTTGCAACTTTTCGCAAAGAACCAAGTTTTTCTTTTTACAAGGCATGTCAGACCATTTTCCCTTAGAATCATATCGTTCTAACTCAGATATATCAGAAAGTTGTTTTGCAAACTTTGATCTCATTTCCACACAATCTCTTTCAGCATCTTCTGTTGGACTTCCTTCAACCCAATTGGTAAATTCAATGTTTGAGCCATCATTCCATACAAATCGACTGTCATTTTTGGCACGCCGTATTGCCCCAATCCAAACATTATTTAAAACTTTATCAAGTATATTTATATTTAAAAACTCTTGCTCGGTTTTAGACATTATGGATACTAAATCCGAATTTTCGTTATTACAAATTTCTTCAGCCTCATCACGAGTTGCCAATTGATCAATTAACTTGAAACATTTTTCATCGTTATATTGAACCCAATCGCTACCACCGCAGAGAGAGTAAGTGGTCACTTTTAGATAAACATTCATTACAAAATACCCAAACAAATTCCTACATTTTGCCATAACTTACCATACATTATGCAAAGAAAGAAAATTATTACTAAGCACAAGAATGTTTGTTTCATTTTGTATGAATACTAATGCTTAAAAGAGGTTGTTGAATAAAGTAATATTGAGTCTCAGTTATATTCATATTTATATACTTTATACAATATATATAATTGACGTCATGTAATTAGGATGTTAGCTGTAATTTTAGAAAATATTACTCAGAATCTAGGGTTTTATGTTACCTATTGTGTTTATAGCCCTTATAAAGCCACATGAATTTACATGAAGTCACTTAATTCTAATATAAATATTAATTTATTCCTCCAACTAAAACCTAAGAGATTAAATGCGGTTTTATCACAAACTTCTAATTATACAGGGTGTTGATAAAAGAACTCCGGGATTTGATTATTTTTTATTTCATAAACTTTATTGATTAAAATTTCAATTATCAAAGTTTTACAAAGATAAATAATGGGAGATTTATTTTACATATGAATAACATGTTCAATATGACCTCCATTCTTTTCAATAACCGATTTCAATCAAATCTGAAAATTGTGGAAAACGTGGTGAAGCTGTAGTTATTGGGTCTAGGGGTGTTCCTGTTATCTTACCCCCTCGATATTTATATCATTACACTCACCTCGACGAGCTGAGAATAACAGTATCCCACTTGATCCGATCACGTGACCTTTGACCTTTAACTTTGTTAACCTTGTATTATGACTTCCATTGACCTTTCCCCTACAAGTAGGATATCGTTTTACTTCTCTCATTAAGCTAAGTTAAATGACAATTTATATGACCAGATCCGCGGCACTTGACCTTGAAGTTATCATAGTTTTATTCAAACTAGTCGCGTCGGCCTGTGACGAGTCTGGGGATCTTTTTAACGGTTTTTTCGTTGTTTAGGCCGAAATCGTCATGTGACAGGGTTAAGTGAGATATCATTTTACTTAGCTTGATGAGAGGAGTAAAATGATACTCCACTTGTAGGGGTAAGGTCAATGGAGTTCACAATACAATGTTAACAAGGTTAAAGGTCAATGATCACGTGATCGGGTCAATGGAGATCATATTGAACGTGTTACTCATATGTAAAATAAATCTCTCATTATTTATCTTTACAAAACTTTGATAATTGAAATTTTAATCAATAAAGTTTTTAAAATATAAAATAATCAAATCCCGGAGTTCTTTTATCAACACCCTGTAAATTAATTATACGCTAAAATCCTTTAACCCCAATTATATTCTAATTTATATACTTTGTGATCTATCATTGACGTCATATAATAAGAAAGCTATTTCTAATTGTTTTTAAATACACATAATCTAGGGTCTTATGTTATCTATGTTGTGTTTATAGCCTTTATAAAGCCACATGAATTTACATGAATTCACTTAATTCTAAAAATTCTAGATATTTACATATTTTTCCAAATAAAAGATAAGAGATTAAATGCGATTTTATCTTACCTACTAATTGTAAATTAATTATATGATGAAACCCTTGCATTAATCTATCTTGGTAACTAAATTATAAATTACATAAACTGTCAAAGCTTTAGAAAATTCGCTAAGCCTTAAAAATTGAGAAATCTAATGTATATAAAGCTTTGTAAATTTAGGACATAGAATACAAATTGAAATAAAATATTTGAAGACAAAATTAATTTTTATTTAAATAATGAGCGTAAAAATTAATTTAACTATATTATTGCTGTTAATTTTTACTGAAACTATTTGGATTGCCAAATCTAATGAATGCTCTCTAAAATATAAAATAAAATCTCATTTAAAAGATGTGTCTCAGTACGTAGGAAATACACACATCTTATCTAAACTAATAAACGAATCAACAAAACAATTAAGCTTGGTGACAGGGAGTCTCTACTTTTTGCTCAATAGCAACCATAAAAATTGGACCTACGGAAAATACGGCCTAAAGGATCGACAACTGCGGAATCGTATGGTTTACGGCAAAGTGGACCAAGAACTGTGGACAACGAACGCCGACGTGAACGACATGCACATGCAATGGGATATTGTCCCGACAGAACTAGCTGGTTTTTATCAGCTTCGTCGCGGACTCGACGAGCTTAAGCTTTTGTGCATCAAAAACGACTGAAACACGATTCCACTCTTTTTTGATACTCTTCCATAGGATAACATTGTACTTGAAACTGAAAAAAGCGTAACACACAAAACTATCAAAAATCCAATGCTAAAATTACATATAATGGACTCGCGTTTTTGCAGAAGGGTCTCAATTTTTGTGTATATTTCAATAAATACTTTAATTAAGCATAAGTTAACTTCTGATTTTTAAACATAATATATGAAGTAATAAACGTATAAAATTTCACAATAATATGTTTACTCTATTAATAGTTTATTAGGGTTTGAAAAATGTTTTTTCATATCTGAGACATGCTTTATAAATAATTTTAAAGTGCTATTACAAAAAAATATATTTTCTTTAAAGATCTTTTTAATAAGAATAATTGGCTCTACACTATCGTTCGGAGAGTTAATAAAATATTTTAATAAATGCATATTAATATAATAAATTATATCTTAAATTTTAATAACTAAAAGTTCAATATTAATCATATATAAGAATATGATTTTTCAAATTATAAACTCATAGTTTAAAATAACATTATATTTTATTTCAGTATTTTATTTTTTGTGAAATTAAATTGTAAATCTTTACTTTATATTGAAATAGACTGATAATATAACACTAGTAAACGTTTATGTAATCCTATTCATAATATAAAATTTTTATATTTTAAACTTTAATTTCTTAAAGAATATGCATATTGCGGGGCATATATGGTTAAAAATCCGAACGATAGTGTAAAGCCAATTGCTGAGTATAATTAATTGAATTAAAGGACTTGTGCGTACTTCCATAGGAAAAAAGCCCCCAACCGATTTTGATGAAACTTGGTCTAGGCATTAAGGTTA
>JAQIWM010000188.1:0-12196 GCA_034695285.1 Eniochthonius minutissimus | reverse complement strand
GTAAACTCATAGTAAACTCATAGTTTCATCTATTGGGGCATTGAGAAAAATGCACACATATCACGCGCACGATCACAATAGGATCAGAGAGAGAGAAATAACCTGAAAATACTGATTTTCATCCCAATCTCACTAATACTTGGATTGAAAAACATTTTCGTAATAAGCACAAAATTATAGTGTATTGTGAGCATTAACCCTGTATTATTATAGACGTTTTGGGGTGATGGTATAACTTGTATCGCTGTCAAATTGGTGTGACATGAATGCGATGGGAGACTCTCATAGAGACTCATGGACTGAGCTGAGATAATGATCACCCATTCCTAAATAAATCACTTTTTTCTCACTCTTATTCTACACTCAGTGATTGCTTTGTTCATTGCATTGCTGTAGTTTTTGAAAAATTACAATCAGATTTTTTTTCATCAGTTATAGTCATTCCCTTCTTTATATCCCAATGCATTTCTCATTTACTAGTATTGCTTTTTTCCATAAAATTGATTAGTTGCACTACTTTTTGTCGCATTTTATGCGGCTTCATTATTAGACTTTATTATTCAATTACCCAACGTGCTGACATAGTCACACGCAGATGCATACTAAATTAAGCTTTTTGCATAGAAATGTGGACTCATGAGGGGCAATGAATGAGAAGAAAGTTTTTTTTTATAAATCAGTACCATACACCGATGCAATTCGCGATCTCACACATCACCTCCACACATTTGGTATATTTCTTTTTTACATGCGATATCCAATATAATAAAGCATCAGTGTTGATTTTCACATGCACATCATCCCCTTCTGAACAAAATCGGTATTTAGTGGAACAGTCCTTTGTGATAGTGATGCCAATGCGCAACTCTCAGTAATCCCAAAAACTGTGTGAGTGTATTGTTGTAATGCCAAAAGTTTGCAAGTCTCAGGCACATGTTCGTGTATCATTTGCCTTTTTGCGCTCACTAAATAGTGTAACTTTTCTTACTAGTTAGACTGAGAATTGTCCAAGTGTCCATCTCATTCGCACATCCCAAGGGACAGTGTTCTTACATAATGTTATAATAGTATATTAGACAATGATACTTTTGTTATGTCTCTATAAATGAAACAATAGACTATCCTTGACAGTGATACTCTACTTTGAGTCATTGTCTAATCACAGTGAGAGACAGAGAATAAAGATACTGAAAGTTACACTCAAGAGACTTTAATGGGCAGAAGAAGAGGAGGAGAGGAGAATTCATTGCGGGTAAGTTATTTATTATAGTTTTTGTCAATCAATGATTATACCATCGGAGTTAATCGGAATGCATGAGTTAAACCCAAACAAACTTTTGCCTTCCGAAGTAAGTGCTTTTTCCTGAGTTTGCATTGTATTGTTGTATATTGATGCGAATTGTTCTCAATAAATTATGATCCAACAATTGTATGAGGATCGCGTTTTACCCGTTTTATTGTCAGTTTACTTTTCTATTTAAGCTTTTGGATTTTTCGTGAACATCTGCCCACACTGAGTGGGTATATATATTGAGTATCTACGCTCAGCTAGTATACACTAGTATACACTTAAGCGTTTCTGCAGTTACTATAATTTTGATGCTGTTTATCAAAGCGAAACATTGCTTTGTTTATCATGTAAAACAAACATTTAATTGAGTAAAATTAAATTATCCAACAGTACAATAGAGAGCTAATTTATTAATGCCATTGCTGTACCACTGCCCTATGGTTAGGGCATAGGGAATTAAAGAATGCCGATAATGTCGCTTATGTGATGTTCAGCAATAGAGAGCAATGGCTAAATGTTATTGGATTTGTGGACCCAAATTTGGTCTTTGGTCTTTGAGTCTATTCCTTTTGCAATGAATCAGGACAAATAAAATCGATTGTTTTTATACAATGTAATAGTCATGTAAAATGCATATAAATTTCTTATTGCACTAAAATAGGCTATTAACTTTTAGTTGAACTTTTTTATTGGTCTCAATAGTGATATATATTAATTATTAAAAATGAATTGCTAACTGAGAGCACTTTAAAACGGCGGTTCTTTACTGTCAATTTCACTACGCAGTCACACGCAGAGCGTTGTGTATTGCAAGAGAGTGGCTTTTGGGGGGCTTTTGAAAAGTGTTGATAATTAGAGCGGAGTGCTTCTTTTGTAACTTACAAATAATATCTCTTTTATACAATAATATTTCTTTTGCTTTTAAAGCATCATTTAAGATAAGCCCATAGTTTATTATTTTTAAGTTAAAAACTTAAAATTAGTTGTTTTTGGCCTAAATTTTTTATAATTGGATATACGGATCATTTGTTTTATGCATTATGGAAAGTGTACAGTATTGTACTGTATTGTTAATAAGTTGTGCATTATTTATTACCTTTTCTAAACGCAAATAGACATATTTGAAACTTCTATTATAATAATGCTTTCATCAATTCCCTCCCCCATCTCAAGAGACAAAAATGCCTCATTCCATTGAATGTATTGCTGACGCCTGTAGTCATTTATCTCATTGCAAAATACGTGTGCTTTCCTTATGCTTTCGATCAATGGTAATATATAAGAACACGTCAGACCTCACCCCATGCATGATGCATCTGACTTCATTCTCAAATATATATCTTGCGCATAGTTTTTCACACCTCTTGACTAAAGTTTCATCAATTCCTAGTATAATATAGCGAATGAAAAAAAAAATCGGCATCACTATCGCACAAGTAAGTCACTTCTTTATCCTAATCCTGACAGAAATATTTGATGCGTCGTTGTATATTGTTGTTTCTTGTTTCTTCACTATTTTCAACAGACATGGATGTGTTCTCTTAGCTTTGTAGTATTTTAAGCTTACAATGGGTAAATATTTGAAATGGAAAAAGTATAGTATATTTTTATTACATCAGATCCAATATAAGGCACTTTCGGTGAAAGGACATATCAAATAGATTTTAAGCAAAAGGGCACTAACAGCATATGTCATTCGCAGTTCTCTCACTATAAAGCATCAATTTAAGCCGTATTTAGTATACTATTAATAGGGATTATTTGGTCAGTTCAAAAGTATTGTTTATTTTATGAACAAAGATTAAATAAATATTTAAATACAGAGAAATTCTTTAGCATCAATGTTTGTATAGAACAATATAATAATAATATAATAATAATAATAATATTTCGTATTATATGATTTTTTGACAAAAATAATCCTGAAACACGCATATCGATTCCTTTATGTGTACTGTAATAATAATAATAATAATAACAAAGAGTAACTAAAGTTTTTTTGAAGTGAATTTAGTGCCAAATATATCATCAGTTTGAATCTCCCATCTTAATGTTGAAATTTATTTTGGTTAAGGCAGTACTACAATCGCGGAAAGGAGTACATTTTACAGTATATCACCATTACTTTCTATTACATTGTGTACATCACTTTGAATATACTTTTAAAATGACACGGCAGAGAAAAAAGTAAAGCAAAGTTCTTCATCTTTTAACTAGAGAGCTTAACTCAATGAAATGCTTTTACCACGACATAGTATTTTCCATTTACGACACACGAAGTTCACATTAAAGTAGTAGTATAGTTTTTTGTATTGAAAAAAATTAAATAGATATGCATGCTTTTAGCCATGTTTTCTCGAGATTTATTTTATACAAGATTTATAAAGAGGAAGGCACAAACATAGACATAGCTGAAACTAGGTTTCCCTTTAATGCACTAGTTACATGGTTGGTTTGGTTTGGTCTTACTATGCAAGAAATCAGCAGAATCCACATTTATGTCAGGCCTAAAGGCCTGTTTTGGCATCACTTTGTTTCTTTAATGTACAGTATAGCATCTGTATATGCATCTCTGTCCACAAATTCATTTTATCGTATATTTGATTACACGTCTATTTCTCTACGGTAAACTTCTTTGGTGTACCCTTAGGATTAAATTCCAAGAAATTGTACATAGATAATAAGGTTTATGGGTTGTCTTAATATTTGTTTCTTTTCCTATTTTACCATCAGTATAGACAATATGTTACATCAACATCTTAACATACAAGCGTCAAGTGTCATACACTGCAACACTCTTCTCAATTTAATGTTATTGTTCCATCACATGATTATCATGTTTGAACGCGGCACAAAATCAAGCATAATATACCATTGTACGTGTACATATACAGTATTCTATATGTGTTTTGCTCCTCCGGCATCATCCAAATCCTGTTGTTTTTCTTCAGTGGTGAATCAAAACTGAAAGCATATCGTACTCTATTCCGCGTGACTCGAGAATAATCATCACTATCAGAGTGTTGAGCTATAATATCACAAGGATTATATGGATTTCATTCGGGAGGGAGATTTGGTTAGTTTGGTTTTGCAGTTATATTTGTGTATACATATTAGTAAAGGCACATTTTATCTTAGAACTGCAACACTCGGAATTAATGTATGAATCATTTCTTTTCCATTGATAACAAACTAATCAATAATGACAAAATAAATCAATAATGACATTTTAATTCATTTATTTAATTCAATTCAATTAAAAGTGACACCATTTTTAATCACTGAAAATGAATTATCACTCTCATAATAAATGACTTCAAAATAATTTACAATTTAGAAATGATAAATTAATTTTTGATATGACAGCACTAAAATATTTTGTCTAGTTAATAAAAAGCCATATATTTCTCTGCAAAATGGAAACTAAAGCTAATTTTGCTCACGGGTAGTGAATAGAACATAATCAATTACGTGTATTTCTGCACATAACAATAGAAAACCTCAGGCTTTTTTTGAATTTTTCACATGCAAAATAATGCATTCGAATCAATTAAAATTACAATTTTAAAGCTGACAGTGTCATTAAGTATATTTTAGAAAAAAACGCATGGTGTTAGTGCGTAAATACAACATTGACATTGCTCGTGAACTTATTATTGTATCATTTGCCATACACGGTATACAGTTGGAGTGTACATTTGCACACACTTTCATTTATTACGTTTCGCGTAATTTCCAATTAGATGCTACAGCAATCAGGCCTAATATTAGCTTCACCGTGACCAGAATGCTCGTTACGCTTCGTTAACAGTGTAGTAACAAAGTTGAAAATGGAAGAGGAGTCTCTTCTTTCCCTTAATACTAACAATAACTCTACAACTAACTATAACTCTACTGCTGATACAATGTAATTTTACTTTTTACAAAACTCCATTAAATCAACTCATGAACATTACTGTATTACAAAGAGTGAATATCTAAAATAAGGCAATTTATTTTAACTTTTTTTACATTCTTCATATAGAAATCTATAGAGTAACAAATTAGGATAATAATAATGGAAGGAGTTAAAGCAATAAAAAATTAGAAGATTATTACAACTATAGAAGTAAAGATTAGGATGATAAATCATTAAAAGTGAGTCATTAGTGGAAGAGATCAGCTGCGACAATAACTGGTAACTATAGTAGTTCGTATGAATGAAATATTATCGCCAAACAATGTAATCAGACAATCACTTTGGCACACATCTAAAGGTGAAATGTTTGTGTACATCGACGTTACGTTCTCATTTAATGTGAATGTCTCAATTGATTTCGGGCGCCGCTGTTTGTTTAGTCGATCTGATCCGATCTTCTGAACCTGACTTCTCTAAGTCTCACTGTAGTAATTAGATGATAAAGAAAGAGGCCATCCTATAGGTTTAAGAATGGGATCAATTCAGGGGTATATTCACGTTCTTCTTTCTTTATTCAGCTTTCGCTTTCACCATGAATCTTTGTACTTTCGCAGTGAAAGACTGAAAGAGGTTAAACACTGCACATCACAACCTTTTTAAGAGCACGTCTCATCAAAAGGAAAAAGAAATTGATTGAATGGGATGAAAGATCACAGAACAATGACAATCTTATTTTGTTCACTGTAAATAAAGAGTCTCTGTATAATTACTTTAAGGAATTTCTAACTTTTGCTAACGCTAATGCATTTTTTAATCTCACTTCTTTTTTAAACAACAAAACTTTATAATCCATAATAAAATTAAAAAAATATTATCTTCGCATACTGCACTCTCCAGAATTACAAACACTATTTTTTAAATATTAATTCATTGCAAAAAATATAAATTGAAGTATTTTTTCTGTTTTATTATCTTCAATTTTATGATTAGAAAAAAATGCTTATTCCAAAAAAGTTGTACTAATTTTGGCATATTTATTACATAACGGCTTAAACCTCACTCTTTACAACCCATGGTGTAGCAATTCGAAGTGACAGGAGAAGAGAAAGAATATTTACAGCATACTATTTCCGAGTAGACTTTTCTGTGTTTGATTTTTCAAAACTGAACTTAAGTGTTACTGCACTCAATAAAACCACACGATTTGCTGCACATACAAAGGCATAGAGAAGCGCATAGAGAAGCAATGAAAAGAGGATGGTAAATTTTATTGGCATTACCAATGACAAGTATCATTAGAAACCTTTTAATGTCATGTATTGCAAATGTGTAATGGTTTTGTGCGACACGCATTTCACGTGCCAAACTGACGCTTTCTATGACTATGTCTATGACTATGACTCAACTCCTGTCATATTACATTCATGATATGCATTCTTTACTTCACGTTAAAAATTATTTTTATCACAGTAACTTCTTTCTATGCATATTTATTGTTTAGCACTCTATGCTTTATACACCATATGCTTGACAAAAGAAGTATATAACAACAAAAGTCTTTGTGTTCATGAATGAGGCATTCGAATATTGATTAATGTATATCCATACTGAACATTGCAACACTGTGAGCGTCACATAAGAACTCATCCTGTATCATAATATGTGATGCCTTTTTAATGTCTCTTCTTTTTCTGTGAGCATCGGAGCGCATATGCTCAACTTCTAAGTGCCTAATTATTCTTCGCCTCCACTGTAATATGAACGCATATTTCCGGACCCCTTTTTTTTAAAAAGACTCTCATAAAAAGTTTTCCAAAGAATGGTTTAACAATTATTATCATCCCTTTACCATGTGTGGAACATTTTAGCGTTCAATATTAATGATAATCATCGCTAAATTTTAGTCCCGAATAATATAAGATTTCCTTCAACATTTTTCACATATTTTTATTCGTAAATACCATTTACATTCACCATTAACTATCCTTTACATAATGATAATTACAGTATTCATGTGTGCACGTACGTGCCTGTGGTATTATATTATCCATGCATAATTTTTTCAAACTTTGTTTAAGATTTTCCATAATTAGTTAATATTCGACCGTTTATGAGTAACCTGTAAATGAGTATAATTTTATATGAGTTAATGGGGCATTATTTTCTGAAAATAATAAACAATATATACAATATGCAATATGCATATTATGCAGTGCCATAACATAAGTGTTTGAAACGCGTAAATGAAAAATTTCTAAGAAAATTGAATTTTTTTTCTAATTTCATAGTTTACTATTTTTGGTTTGTAAATTACAAATTGTAATGGATATTGAAAGAGTATTGAGATCTCATCATATGTAAATATTACATGCGATTGCCCATCAAATTCTATGTATTCCTTAAGTACATATAAAGCAAATATACATTTAAAAGAAATTGAGAAGTAATTTCTCAGTGAGATTCTGAGAATATTACGATTATTGAAGTAAAACTTACGACATAATTCCATTGCTGAAACTATTTCAATTATTCATGAATGTTATGCTTCGGGGACACTGCGGGTGAAAGACATGAAAATATGTTAAAATTTGAAATCACCGTCGGGAAATGATGCATACGTTTTGCATTCGCACATAAACTTTGCGGTTTATTCGCATTTTTTTGCCTCATGTCTCTCACAAATCAGTATAACTCAAAGTTATTTGAATTTATTCACAATGTATGGCATGGTAAATAATTTTTATGATTGCCTAAGACTTTTTTCTAAATTGAATAAAGTAGTAGTAAGAATACTAGTAAGAAGTACTAGTAAGGACTTAAAATAACTCGAAATTTCTTAAAAGTGGCTGTGATTTGTTGACGTTTCTGACAGTTTCTTTAGAGGCATAAATTGATGGGATTTTTAAGATGACATTTTTTTGCAATTCACTAGTTTTTTCTTTTGAAGTTTATATTAATTTTAAGAGCGTACCTCTTATTAGGGTACTGCAACACAATACTTCAGTATCACTAGTATCAGTATACTTGAAAATTTCTTCTTTATCAAAATCGACTCCGCATTCTCCCATTTCGTATTGTATTGAATTGGATCTCTTTTTCAGTTGAGAAATAAGATGATATCAAATCTTTGGATCAGATGTGAACCCATCTGCTCACCCAAAGTAGTAGCTCATGCATACCATAAATGAAACCCTTGTGTGTGAGGATTGGCAATTCGCTCCTCCATCCTCTATCCGATTCCTGATCCGATACACACATGCATGTTTCTATAATTCAATATATAAGTGCAATCCTCACGCGTTGCAATTGGATATTCCCTCAGCTCATAGACTCACTCTTCTATCATAATCCAATATTCGTCCAAAACGAAAATGAGAAAGAACTTTCCCATTTTTACTTTGTTTATTACCATCATGTATAAGCTAATGTGAGAATTCGCTACATAATGCTTCATTAACTCGTGAATGATTTAATGTTTACATCCACATATACTTTTACTTATTTGAGGATCTATTTTCCATACAATTTTCTTGAAATTGACTCGAAAAGTGTAATTTTATATCTTTTAAATGCAAAGTGTATTCAAAAGGAATGAATAAAGAGGAATATAAATCAAATAATAAAACAAATTTTCATTGACATGTACGATAGTGACTGTAAACTCTTTATTGTTCCCCAACAAATATCAGAGTCTGATATAATGCATGACATGCATGATAGTGAATGGACAATAGAAAAGTATTCGTTTCGAATGTATTTTGTGTGATGTTTTCAAAAGGAGGACAATATTAGGTTACAACAGAAACATTGAAAATGGTAGTGATAAAGTGGATCGGTCAATTTCAATTCAAAACACATACTTTTTGATAGAGGAATGCGCGCAAATTCGATGCCGTGGATATGATTGCCTACGCTCTAACAGTACTTGTAAAATGCATTACGTGCGTGTTACGCGATCGGTTTGGCTCTGGTCTTACGAAAGAGGGGGATGGACCCACAAAAAAAGCAATACATCAGACGCAAAATGCTCTTAATTTGTTCTTATTTCACAAAAATGGTCGGTGTACACACTATTTTAGCAATAAAATATATACACCATTTATAAAAAAAGACCTTTTGTAATGCTATTTTCTATGAACACGAATTTGGGAGCGATTTCATATACTAGTATGAGCTTAAATAGCAGTTTATATGTAATTCTCGTAAGTTGGTCATAACGCCAATTTCATTGCTTTGAGATAACACTTAATAGCTCTTTTGTGTATTTTTGGATGAACCACGGATTAATCCATTATATCTTTTATTGTTGCAAAATAGTAGTATATCAATCAGTAGAGACCATCAGATCTCATTACATTTTTATCTTATCTCTTTCCTCTAATGCCATTGTTTTGACTCAACTTAATACATTTGAAACATTTTTATTATCACATAGACATAGACAAATACAATCCTTTGCAATTTTTTAGTCATTATACTGTGTAATTAGCAAAAGTTTGTTATTTTACAAATTTTATTTCCAAATCGTGCGTTTGCATATCAATAGAATTCATTAAATCACAACAAAAACATTATACATGTATATACTGAACATTATACATGTATATATTGAGCTTTAATTTATTAAGAAACAACAATGGTGATATTTCTAAAAGAAAATGTTGTGTTTCAATGTGAAAGTAATTAATTTTTGTTTGAGAATAATTTACTATTATTTGTATGGAGCAATTAGAGCAGAATGTCATATATTTAATTTTAAAATAATGTACATATTGCTCATTGAAAGCAAATAATTGTCTCTCATATCAGTGATGTGCCGTAATAATGATATCGTCAAACTCCTTAGTCTTTGCGGATGTTATATAATTAGTCACGCATGATGATAGTGGTCTTTTACTGTTCATATCAAAACATTTTGCATCATTAGTAATAATCCTATGAATGTATATCATAGTGGGGTATTTTGACCCCGGAATGATACGTGACAAACTTTTATATCTTGTTTTATGCTCAGTGATTATCCCCTCTCTCATGTCATAATTTATTACCAGTAAAGGGGTAATACTGCAATATTTGCTATCAATGTCCGTGCGGTTGTTATTCATAAATGACTTTAACTGATTTATATGAATCGAAAAAGTTACTTCGAACTCACTATTGTGTGTACCAAAAAACTGTTCTGTATGTACAGTAAAACTGTACGTATGTGCATTGTGCTTCCATTGAATCATTGCGTTTTCGCATCGCATCACACACCGGATTATTTTTCGAATTTTGTCATTGCATTTTATTCGATAGTGCAGTAGTTATGCCATAGTAATGCCATAGTATTCGCTGCATCGGCATTAGTCTTTCATATTGCATAGAAATGGTCTGTTACCACACGAAGCAATAATCTAACGGAAAAAGTATAAGATACGACGAAACCCCTCACATCTTTTACCCGCTTTATCATTGCATTTCATTGCTAAACCTAAACCTGAAAAAATGAAGAATTGATCTTTTTTGCCACACCTATAGCGACACGCGCTTCATTTCACCTTAAGCTTTACTATATGAGTTGCAGTGAATGCCATACAATTCATTCAATAATAATAGAATTTTATTAAATGCATTATACAAAAAAAAAGTGCACTCATAATTCTTTAACTTGTGATGGTTGCCTCTTCATTGTATTTTCTTTGTATGACTGCATTCTCATACTCCACCCGTTTCCTCATTAATGAATTACGAATATGAATGAATAATTTACAAATGAAAGATGTGAGCGTTAATTTATTTTACTCTTTAGGGAAGTAATTTTTCATAAGAAAATTCTTTGAAATTTCCTTCAAATTATAAGAATCATGAATTATCGCACTAAAGATAAAGATTACATGAGATACATCAATTATTTCCGCCGTGATTTTTTTAGTTATTACTGAGAGTATATCTCATGATTTTTGCCGTATTTTATCTTTTGTATGCTTTTTCCTTTACTTTACTTTAACGAAAGCTCAACAATACTCTACAATGCTCTACAATGCTCTACAATGGTCGAGAGAATAAAACAATTCGGTCATAGGATAGGTTTAGTGCTTATATCACCACAAAACGCTTCTCATCACTGCATGCCTCTGCATGAGAGCATTCAATAAAACAATAGTGACATCACACTGCGATTTGCTCTGTATATGTCATTAGTTAATTAGTGGTTTCGAGTATTGTCGATGTCAGTAAAGGCAATTAAGGAAATCGTCACTTAAATAGCTTCTTCTACTATCTTAAGCTGACATTAATTGGTTTTTTAAACATATCGCCCATTTGCTAAGTAAGTACTTTAGATAATAATATAATTAAGTGATAGTAATTAAACAGACATTGTTTAATATTCTAACATGTAACTAGTAAAACATGAAAATACAATAAAATTGAATTTTTTTGGGGGGAAAAGTTAATAGTATTTTTGTAATGTACGAATGTGAATTTAATTTAATTCGTTTGATATGTTACAATTACCGGTATTGATTTTTTCGTGTGATCCTATTTTTCGAAACACCGCGTGTTGCGTTAAAATCCGCATATCAAAAAGTTATCGTAAAACATCTGACGGTATTAACAATACAACAATACAACAAAATAGGAATTTTCGGTTTTCAATGGATCACTTTTTAGTTGTGCAGATGTTGTTATATTAGTAGTATCATAAGGAAAGTTCTAATAGGATTACAGTTTGATTTTTATTCGGGCATAACATGACTCCATACGTAAGTTATATTGGTGCACACATACAGTTGCAGAATAACCGTTCTTTGCCCACACTCTTGAAATGTTCAATTCGCTTAATGATATCGAAAGAACGGGAACTTTAGGGTGGCGGCGCAATTTGGCATCAATACTATTGCAATAGTATAGCAATACTATAGCAATACTATAGCAATACTATCGCAATACTATCGCAATACCTTTTATAGTGCTTTATTGAAAAAGGAATTGATGTTTCGTCGAAGTCTGACGAAATTGAATCG
>JAQIWM010000187.1:0-12202 GCA_034695285.1 Eniochthonius minutissimus | reverse complement strand
AATTAACATCACCAAACTCATTGCACTTTTCTCCTTTAGTATTTGCATCGAATCCAACGGATGAATCACTGCTCTTAAGCGGGGAATGACTCCCTCCATCACGTCCTCTATTACTATCACAGTCTCGTTTCTCCTCATCATTCGCGTGCCCAATTGATTTTATTATTTTGTCTTTATTCACATATTTAGTTATGCACTCATTCACTTCCATTGAGTACGGCTTTGTACTGAAGTGCCAATATTGGAATTCACCTGAACAGAGACACGATCTTTTATTCATTTTTTCATCTTTTTTTAACATTTTTATGAAAATTAAAATAAATGGACAAATATAGTATCGCGTCATATCATTAAACAAATGAAATAAAGTTAATTAATTCATTAAATAATAATGATAAAATATAAAACAAAAAAGTAATATAAAGAAAGTAATATATAACAAAATTGCATTTATTATAATATTAAAATATCATAATAATACATTTGAAAAATTAATTTTATAAAATATATTAAAATATATTAATTCGTATTCGCAACAATGTTCATGTTCAACAATGTTCATAACGAAGAGACAGTAATAATAAATGAGACGCTCTTAATACAAATTGTGGTGTTAACTTTAAGTTAAATGAATGCATAACTTTTTTGTAATATGAGTCCACAATGTTCACAATTATGGTGCAAAATATGTTCAACAATACAATGTTCTCAATAATAATGGAAAATATGTTCAACAATAAGTGATTATTTATGCATTTTTAACTTTAACCATTTATGTAATATGCAAAATGTGCCGCATATGCATTAAATGACATGTGAATATGCCGTTATTGAAACAGTATTTTTATATTTTTATATTTTCATATTTAAGATAAATGATCAAAAATAATGTTTCACAAAAGTGTCTCATAATTCATTCACTCACTTCATAGTCTTTTAATTAATACACCATATAATTGTCGATTAAAATCCGCCCAAAAAATTATATACAACTTTCTTAACACTAAAACTATAATTGAGTGCGTTAATATTGGGCGCGTTTTACTCAATTGAATTAATTTTAATTTATAATGAGAATTACTCCATTATTAACAAAAACAATTCTTTAGCTGTGTATGTATGTATGTATGTATGTTCCAATTTAATGCAATTGAGACAGTTATAGCATAATACAAAAGGTATAATTTATATGAAGCATGTGTACTATGGTGTGGCGTACAAAAGTTAAATAAATGAAATCAACGTACAGACATGTACAACATGATATATTGTAATGACTTTGGGTTAAATATAAGGAAATGAAAGTTTATATGAGAATGGGCATCGCAAAAGTGAATTGAGCCAACACTTTGGCCACAGCAGTAATGGAAAAGAACAAAACATGATATATAGATTATGATGCAATAGTGTTGGTGTTTAACATGTTACACCCAAGAGATGAGTTTTCAAATAAATGTAACGCGTACGCCCGGGATAGAAGTGACTCACTCACTTGTAATTCTAAATTACCATTATACATGAGTTACTATCATACATGAGGTACCATTATACACGACTGAAAAAAAAGTATTTTAAAGTTATAAAACTTAACACCGAAATTAAATATCATTAATCATTGACAATAGAAATTCATTTCATGTAATCATGTAATTTGTACAAAAGTGTGGGATTAATTACTATTTTCAAAAACAAAAGTATAAATTCAAATTTTATCAAACCTCAAATTCTATTTTTACGATAATAAAACCGAAAAATTTCATTTCTTAAATATATTAAGACATTAAAAGATATTAAAAGACATATCCTATAACATTGTTAACATTAAGAATCACTCGGAAATACTTTAACATTCTCACAGGTGTTACGAACAGCTCATTCGAGATTTTTCAGTGATATAATGTCGGAAAAATGCATCAATTCCTATATATATGATGTCAGTGGTAAAAAAATCAATATGAGGCCAATCATATTGGTATGATGGTAACATTTGTGAGTCATGATGCAGGTGTGATGCTCAGTGGAGCATGTTCAAGAAAAGGTAATTCACTAATGAATGAATGTGCATGAAAGAAGAAGCATATGCTTATGTGCAGTGCACAATCATTGGCAATCAATCCTAAAATGAAGCAACAGCTTCACCTGAATACAGTCATACCTCGATTCTGTTAACCCCTTGACTTTGTTAACCCTTATAAAAGTCTACAGACTTACCATTTACTCGATTCTGTGAATGATATATTTTGTTAACAGAATAGAATCACTCGATTTTGTTAAATAAAATTTCAGTGTCAAAGAGGTTAACAGATTATAGAATGACTCGATTTTTGAAAGAAAAATTTCAGTTCCAAAGGGGTTAACAGAATCACGGTTTGACTGTAGTTACATGCTGATGCTCTCTTAAGATGGAACAGTACGGAATAATGGGAATCTCTCAGAGAGTTCTATATTTTTATGATTATACTCAGAAACCTCATCCCAAATAAAGAGCATGCGATTTGTTCGTCACAAAGGCGTAAGATCCATCAGCAGTGTGATCACATTTTTGCTTTATATATGTATGTATTACTACATTGTGGTATACGAACAAAGTTCAGTTCATATTATGCGGGAAGCAAATTGCATACGAGTCACACATCCATAAAGCAATGGAGAAAAAGATTTCCATGGAAACGATAATGAACATTGTGAATGAAAAGAAAACTTTGCTCTGCACCCAATGTATACAACACATGCATATAACACAATCACACGCATCTCTTCAAATCTCTTTCATATTTAAACAGAGAGGGACGATCACCGTCTCAAAGGGATTCTTAATCATTCAGTATAATCCATGCCGACATCACATCACATGAACATTTGATAATTACATCACCGTGACAAGAACAGTGAACATCACTAAAGGCACATGCAATAGAATCAGCTTAAGATTTATAAGAAAAAAGTTTTCTGCAAAAAGGGCGCATACTCTTTCATAGTCTTTCAATCACATCCGATGCTGTGATATCTGAGGAATTCAATCAAATAAATAGAGCATGATACACGATTATACACGCGTTATAATACATGAGTTATGAAAATAAAAACAATAACAAAACAAAATATAACACTGTATACATATACATATTGATACACGATTATACACGCGTCATAATACACGCGTTATAATACATGAGTTATGACAATAAAAACAATAAGAAAATAGAAAATATAACACTGTATACATATACATATTATATTTGTATTTTGATTCATTCACGGAAGTCACTTACTGTCAATGAAATCCATTATATTATCCAAATATAAACAAATATTAACGTATAAATTTGTTAAGTAAACAGTGACCACATCATTGCACTTCGTAAATAAAGCACTCTGTACCTTTTAACATTGTTATTATGGTATTAAAGAGAAACCTGTGAGTGGCATTTGTGAAGCCAAAAAACAAGTAAACGTTGAACAAGAATTAAGATCCGCCCGTCTGAAGGTACCAAATTCGATATCCCCGTTACACCATACGCCCACACCATTCCCAATCATACATTTTTCTTATCATGACCTATCGTATGACTTAATATGCATTGCAATTCAAATCAAATATTACATATCAATTCCACAAAGATATAAGTAAATTATTTCCGGTGCCGCTTTATCTTTATTGAAATAATAAAAATAACATTCATTGTAATTGTGCTTCGGGGTCATAGAAATAAGTATTATAAAATGCCATTTAATTTGCGTGACTCTAAATTAAAATCATTATTTGATCCTTTTTGAAATTCATTATTAAAGAGTTAAAGGATTAACTCCTTAAAAATGAAATTGAACATAAATTGAGTGTATATACAGTGTATATACAATGTATATACAGTGAGTGTTCATTTAATGGGTCAAATTACTGTATTTAGATAACACTATAATCAAATTGTCAATCTCTATTGAAATAATGAAAAAAATGTTGACACACATTTTATAAATATTCTCTGTAATATCAGTATAAAATTAAACATTAGTATCAGATTATTCTTGCGTGGGATGTCATATAATTAGAGTTCAAATATTAGATTATTTTTAAATCCATTTTATTAACAGTTTTATTTAAATGTAAATTAATCGTGAAATTTACAACATCGTAATATGTGAATAATTTAAAAGTCACGGACTAAAAAAAGAAATTCAAAATAAATCCCACACATTCATGACTTCGGTCATTACATCACAAACTTATGGCGAAAAATCAATATAAATCGTTTGATAACTCTTTAATACTTTTGCAGTACAATCGTACAGAATACAAAATACTAAAGTGTATTGATAACTATAGTTTCGTGTCATAATTTTACTCTTTATTTCGCTGTCGTATACCATCATATATGATATATTGTCTGAGTCTATGTAATAATTGCATTGAAAGAAACGGTTAATATCAAACTGAAGATGACACAACAGAGTCAAAGAATCATATCTCATTTGTGTGTTGCGACACGTGATAAATCGCTGCAAAACACACACATGTTTGACACAAAAAACTATAGATACTGATACAGTGGTCAATTGCCAATTCTTTAGCCGGAAGTCAGAGGATTATTTCCACAAAATAATCGCGTTCTTTCACGTCTCATGATTTTATATGACATTTTTTTAAAGTATTGTCGCGTAAAAATGGCGACAAAAATGTGAGAGGATTACTTTAGAGTTAACTTTAGAAAAGGATCAAATGGAAAATCGTGTATGAGTACTGACTTATGATTTATGTAATATCATAATATAATACTTTACCCAAAAAATAATAAAAATAAAAATTTATTGCAATAAAATTTATAAATATATATTTATATTTATATATATTTTTCTTATATTTTAAAAGAATAAATGTCTAAAATTAAAAATAAAAAAATGTTTTTTAATAAAAAATCTTTTTTTATTCATTCATATTTATATTTATATATATATTTATATTGATTATTTTCTAAAACATAACTTAAAATTTAAATCACGAATTTCATTAATTTCATTTTTTTTATTAATAATAAATGTATGAAAATGGTATAAAATAAGTCATGAAACAATTATCACAAAAGGATAAATTAATAATTATTAATAATTAATAATTAAGTATTAATTAATTAAACGCGAAAGTTTAGTTCTATAAATTCAGAGTGATTAAATATGATGAATATCATATCATATCATATATATATATATATATTTTAATACGATTCATATATATATATTGAAGTACTTAATGATTACTTAAACCAACATATTGTTAATGTTTAATATGTTTAAACCTCTTAAGGAATTCGCAATTTTATTGCATACTCAAAGCATATAAAGTTTATATTATAAAGTGATACTATACTATGATCAGTGTTTTTTAAGACTTTTCAAAAACATTATATTCTCTTTTCCAACTCAATGCTCATGTTTCTCGGGATTTACCGTAATAATTTAATACCGATGCATTGGGAATTAATGCCAATAATTGCTTTAATAGAAAAGAGTCTCATTCACGAGTGACAATTGAATTCGTGAAACACGATGCCATTGAACACTCGAATATGATTCCATTCGCCACTAAAATAGATTCATCGATCAATACACGGGTGGGGTTTTATATCACTTTTGCATCGTCTCATCTCTTTTCAGTTTATATATACATTTTCAGTGCAAATACTTTGTATCACTTCGTTTTATGCACAGTGTTATGGTTATATACATATACATTCATAAAAATAACATTTAATATTTAAGAGTTAAATGTGCGTATATATCGAACCAAAAACAGTATAATAATATTAAATAAAAAAGAGAAAAATGATATAATCAAAAATGTAAAAAAATGGATAAAAAAATGGAAAAAAATGTTGAAAAAAATCGGAGATTAATAAAGAGTAAAGTTTTATAATAATTCATTGGTGCAGTATACAGTTAAGTATACAGTTATAGTCATACTCTTATCAGTATTTTTTAGCATTTAATGTTAAGACGAACCCAAAAGAGTGGAAAATACACAATGAAAAGAATATAAAAGGGGAAAGAATATGATGTTTTTGCACCCTTTTCATTGATTAGCGCATGGCAATGGCAATGGCATTATACATAACACTGTGTTCCAAACGGTGTATTCCCAAATGAATGCCAAAAACGGTATATACATAAGTATCACACAATATTCATCATAATATCATATGTTATTACTCACCTTTTCACAACATCAGTGTCGTTGATTGAGGAATACATTTGCATGTTCTTTGTTTGAGTGTCGTAAGTGAAGAACACGAAAATCGCATCTCACGATTCATTCAAATCTCACATCATCTCTTCAGCATCCATATTGGGCGCAGAACTGCTGAAGAAGTAATTTCACTGAAAAACCAATATTCACGCTTTTTCCCTAAACTTTAGTAATCGTGAATTTTGGGGTGTATTGATTTTGCACTGAATTTAATGGAGACAATGGCATTATTCAGGGTGTTTTACGTGCACCGCACTCACGCATTTCCTATACAAGGGTTGGAGGTTTGTATGCCGCATTTTAGTGCATTTAGGGATTTTTCATATTGAACTCAATGATGAGACAAACAAATAAAATCGATACTGCAAAAGTATATCCATAAATAACGATTGGTAAAATAAAAGGGAATGGAATTATAATACAATGGTTATGAATGAGAAAGTGAAATATAAATTGTGCACATTATTACTGTATGAACGTATGTAAAACGGTGTGCTCCGGCGGCGTCCTCTGTTGGTTATTGTTGACCAAAACGTGGCCGCAAAAAGTGCAGAGAAGAGTCTTCCCTTTGGCTCAGTGTTAACATCGATTAGAATCGGCCAAAACATGATGCAGTCGAACAGCACATCATCCAACACCTCAACATCTGCGATCAAATGTGAGACTGCATTAAGTGGTGTTTGTGTCGGTGGAGGAAGTGGTGTCACCGGCGGTGGTGTCAGTGGAGGTGAAAGCGGACAGCCGCGGACTCTTTACGTCGGTAATTTGGATCCGAGTATTACAGAGGACTTAATCATGGCCCTGTTCTCACAAATGGGGCCCGTCAATGGGTGTAAAATAATTCACGACAATTCAAGTAATGACCCGTATTGTTTTGTTGAATATGTCGATCATAATGCGGCCGCCACAGCACTTCACACCATGAATAAACGTGTGTGTTTGGGAAAGGAGCTCAAAGTGAATTGGGCGACTTCACCCGGAAATACCGGACCCAAACAGGATACGTCCAAACATTATCACATCTTTGTCGGTGACCTCAGTCCTGAAATTGAAACTGCGCAATTGAGAGATGCATTCTCTCCTTTCGGTGAAATTTCCGATTGTCGTGTCGTGCGCGATCCGCAAACTTTGAAATCAAAAGGATACGGATTTGTGTCTTTCGTTAAGAAAACAGACGCTGAAAATGCCATTTCAACAATGAACGGTCAATGGTTAGGATCACGTGCCATACGCACGAATTGGGCGACGCGTAAACCCCCAACAGCTCGCGGCACGAACGAAACGGGCATTGGTATCAATTCCACAGTGAGACAAATGACCTTTGATGAAGTGTATCAACAGTCGAGTCCCACGAATTGCACTGTTTACTGCGGTGGTATTATGGCGGGACTCAGCGATGAACTGATTCAAAAGACATTTGCGCCGTTTGGTCCGATTCAAGAAATACGCGTGTTTAAAGACAAAGGTTATGCATTTATAAAGTTTGCCACAAAAGAAGCAGCGACAAATGCCATTGTTGCAACACACAACGCTGATGTTTTGGGACAAACGGTAAAATGTTCATGGGGAAAGGAATCGGGAGATCCGAACATAAATCAGGTCCATCAAACGGGGAACACGGTCGCAGCGCAGTCCTTATGTTATCCGTATCAGCAAATGGCCGGTTATTGGTATCCACAGAGTTATCCTCAACTCCAAGCGGCGGGTCAATTCGCAGTTCAGGGCATGCAATATCCTTACGGTCAATATTACACTTCAGGAGCAACTGCAGCGGGTGCTTTCAATGCAACAGCAGCAGCGGCAGCGATTGGAATGCAAATGGCGTGGGGCGGTGCTGCAACAATGCCAACCGCAGGACAACCTCATCATTTGGCAGCAGCAACACATCAGAGTCCACTTGGACCGGGTCTGCAGCAACAGCCCATGATCGGTGCCTATTCTATGCAACCGTATCAGGCTCAGTAAATTGCTTTTATCATTATTACGCATTTATAGACTATGATATGGTATGATATGATACATTATGATATATATTGTCATAACATAGTGCTATTTGCTTATTATAGTCAACGAATCAATCACTATCAATACATCACAAGAACAGATCACACTTAAATTAATGTTCCTCCATTATCATTGTATCAATATATATCAATTGAATCATTTAATTAATGCCATTTTATTATCATTATGTACACCAACAATGGTGAAATTCAAATGAATATCGAGAATGACACTCAAACAATATTATAGTTAAATATCTTCGCACAAATGCATGGTAATTATATGAGCATATGATTATATCATTATATTCATTGATGAATTTCATCATTGCACTTCACGAGTCATTATGTATCATTATTTAACCGATCACAACACATGAGCCTAAAATATTACATATTAATGTATGAATTTCATAATAATTTATGAAAATGCATCATTTTTAACAAAAATATATAATTGTGATCTGTTCTTGAAGTGTTTCCCCCGTTCGTTACGCCAAAACGCATTGCAAAACGAAGTCACATACAACAATACAATACATTATATACATATATAAATATATATTGAATAACATTTTATATACAGCGGTTCTCAACAATGAGCTCCGCGATCAGTAATAGAATCGTGGATCAGTTTATAATAATTAATATGAGAGATGCAAAAAGAGTTTTTTATTAATATATTTGGGGTATGAAAAGGGGATTATTATGATGGGAAATTTTTGACTGTTTTTTTTGCTAAAAATGTTAATGAAGGGGGAGAGGGGTTAATGAGAGAGGGGTCACGGCCCTTTATTAAACATTGAGGGGTCACAATCCCTTTATTAAACATTGAGGGGTCACAACCCTTAAAGATTGAGAACCTCTGTTTTAAATGGAAATACATTTAGAGATATATCATCATTCATGAAATGAAATACAACAATGAGATGAATACCATTGTCATTATAACAGTATAAGTTTTGTTCTATAACAGTATATATTAATACATATATATATATATATATACTTTACTGATATTATATACAAAGGAAAAACTTCCAAAAAGTTTCGCGCATTAACTCCGCTCAATATTAATATAATATAAGGTGTGAAAATGACGGTGCTTATTATTATTACACACATTACCACAGTGAAAAAGCAGTGAATAGCGATTAGAATAACGATGCTTTAGAACTTAGACTTAGAGTGTTGTCAAAAAGTAGATGATGATTAGTGATTAGTGTACAGTTTATATAAAAATCAATGATGACGATGTTAATATCTTTAAACTCTGAGATAACGATTTTTTATGATGAAAAAGAAATGAAAAAATACTGTGATTCAATTGCACACATCTGTATGTTTATGATCTGATCGCGTTATTAGTAATTTTACAAATTATCATTATCAAATTAGTATTTAGCGATAAGTTATGCGGTGTTATTATATAAAGGATATTGTTGAAGAGATATATATGCTGAAAACGGAAGGGAATTGAAGAGTTTAGATATAAGAGAGAGAAAAAAATTCGTCACTTCCCAAATGATTTTCATGAATGTGTATATATTTATTGTGTCATGTTTATAGGATACGATAAAAAGCGCAAAACAAAATGTAAGTTATTATATGTCATTAACGAAAAGTCATTCATTTATTTGGTTCATGCGAAAGTCAAAACATAACGTGCATTTAAAACTCATCATAATCATACATTATTATATAATGATACAAATATATACCGCTGAAAAAATATTCATAATCTTTACTCGAAATTCATAAATATTCTCCAATTTATTATTATTAAAGAGAACGACAGTTTCATTAGAGGATGGCGTTTCACACGCGTAATTGACACGTATTATTATTGACACGCGTTTTACACACGCGTTCAGCCGCATATGAAAGCATTTTCATATATCATAATCATATAATCATAATGATAATGGAAAATTGAAGATGATAAAATTTTCAATTGAATTGTTGTCTGTTCTGCAAATAACAAAACATATGTAACATTTATACATACATAATTATATAATTATAAAAAAAATACATATAAATACATTGATATAATATTACATTGTAAAAGAGTGCCCGTTTTTTGCAGAAACATTATAATCCATTACTGATATGGCATTACTTTTTAAAGTGACAATCTCATGTATTGATTATGTCATGCTTTGTGATGTGCTCTTTCAAATCAATGATCTATGACCGATTAAACTTTAAATGTGCACAAATGTGATATCTTATATTTGTAGCATTATACTATTGGCATTGTAATTCACTGCATGCGTTATGATATGCGAGACTGTGGCTTTTTAATTACAGACGAATGCCTTTAATTATTAGATTGGGAATTACCATTTTTCACCATTGTATTAATGTATTGTCGTACTTATTTTATAACACAATGATACGAAACAATGCTATTAAGTTATTCTATTTTATAGTGAAATATTTTTTGCGTTATAGCATTGTTTGCATTATAATATCTTTTATTATGTCATTGTTGTTATCTAAAACTATTCCCATCCCCGTGTTAAAACTTTTACACTTTTACACTATGAGTAGAGCCCGAAAATAATGCTTTTTAACTTAAAATGTGTTTGACATTTTTTCATTAAACGATAAAAATTAAAAACAAATATTTCTATTTTATTCACTAAAAATTCTCATTTTTATGTGATTTATTTCTAAATATGACAAAATTATGCTTTTTATGCTCTTTATTTTAAAAGTGTAAAAATGATGTTTTTAACACTTTTAGTTAAAAAGCATTTTTTGCGGGCTCTAAATATGAATTTGTTTGTCTTAATTAACATTTCCATTATTGTCTAACTCCACTAAAATTTGACCCCATTTATCGTAAACATATTCATTAATAATCATCTGAATGTTTAAGATCTAAAACGATCGAATCATCGAACTAATCATTCACTAATAAAACCCATGTACAAATGTCCTAAAAGATTACAGATTATCACCGATTTGAAAAGTGATTGCGTTATTGAAAAGAATCATCATGAATTATACTCAAATAATAATAAGCGCCATAATATTTGTTACAAATCCTAATCCCGACATTTGAATCCAATTATTGTAATTAATCATATTGTTAAGTATCATATAATAGTATTAAATGAAAACACCAATGAAAATATGAGTAACATTCAACATATAAAATATATCGGTACGCCTTTCTTAGAATTGCGGTAATGATGCATTTGTATTGTAAAAAAATAGAGAGTGAAAAATCATGTTTGAGTTACTACAATAGATCAATGCATCATTGTACTTTTGTATCCTTTTAAATTGGATTTTATATGATACAAACTATTTTTACATACATACTTAGTTTTAAAAGTGATATTTTTTAACTCACTCTAAGTTAGGATTAATGGAATGGTTATAAAACAGACAGAATTTAATTTCGATAATAATTACATGTAACAATTTAGTACTATTAACTGATTGTTAATTGCGTTTCACACAGAGTTTGGGTTTTTTAATTCGTTTTAATATTTTGTTTCAATTGAATTATTTTTTTCAATTGAATTTTTTGTGCATTTTATATATGAAAACATTTCCCTTTCGTTTAATGCATTAATATCCTAAAATCATATACTATGTGTAGAGAGTGTGGAAATAATTTCTAATTAGCTTTTGCAAGTATTACAGAGGTTATGTCAGCATTACCGCAATTCCCTGTATAATAAGAAAAAGAACATTGTAAATCCTATGGTAACATTGGTAGGCTTTAGTATTAAATAACACCATAATAACTCCATTGTTAGAAAATAGAATTATTATTTAAAAAAAATATTTGTACAATTTCTTTGTACTGAAATGCTTTTCCAATGGAATTGAATCAAAATACAAAATGATATATTTAAAAAAAAGTTTACGATTGAATATGCATTCCGATATAAATAAACATTAAAATCGTATACATAACTTTGAAATGCATTTATATACA
>JAQIWM010000186.1:0-12203 GCA_034695285.1 Eniochthonius minutissimus | reverse complement strand
CTCAAATATTTGATTAACTCTTTCGTGGCTCCGGGACAATTGGTTAATTCCAATTCCAATAATTGTTGCATTTGAACAATACATGAGAGACCATTCACACTCAATTGGGGACACCCTTTAAAGTGCAATTAAAAATATATTATTAATTAAATTATCGTTTTTTATTAACATTTATCACACGCACAAAAACATTAAAGTGATGTTAAATAAACACTTTAAATATCAAAACAATAAAATTTTTATTTAAAATCCAAAACTTAATATTAAAAATTATTTGTTTTTCATGTTTTATTATTAACGACAGTTTTTTATGCAATGTTAATAATTGTATTAAATGCAAATAAAAATGATAAAAGTAACGTATTAATACACTTTCCAAACATAATAATCGTTAATAATAAAAATGAAATATTATTCATATAAAAGAATAATTTTCCTTTTAATTTAAAACTAAATATTTATATTGATACTAAATTATAACATATTCATTAAAATTATTAATTATATTTCCGTTTATTTTTTATATGCATATAAAAGTTAAAAATAATTATATCATAATTATGTCCCTGACGTATGACCTCTCAACACACACACACACACTCACCCGCGAGTGAAAGTCCTTTGACAGATCGCATCGAACACAGTGTTTGAAGACCAAAATCACGAATTTGTGGGACCCAACGCATGGACAAATGCACCAATCGGGGCATTGTTGCAATATATCCGAGACCAATGTCTGTGATATGGAGACATCTGCAACAATGGGAATAATAAATTTATTAATAAATATACAATTTAAAAATATAATAATCGATATAAATGTCCATCACGATCATTTAATTGGATTATAATTTTGCATTATTTGTATATTTTTTAACAGTAATTATTAAAATACAGTTTTAAGTTTAATAATAAACATAAATAACAAACTTTATTTCATAATAATTATATTTAATAATAATTAATAATTCGATTAATATCGTCTCATTCCACTCTTAAATTGAAATATTGTAATAAACATTTGATGAATACAAAATTCGGATGAAAAATGTTCGAAATACCGAAATTTGAAAAGTTAAAAAGTTTTTTAATTCACAAAATATATTTATAGAATTTTGATCAATTTATTTTTTTTTTAAAGACAGTTCATTGCATGACTTTCGTATACATAATATTGAACTAAATTTATCGCATGAGATAATTATCAAACAAAATTAACTTAAATACTGCACAAACACAGAAGAATCACTGTGTTTAGTAAACATAACATAATGATCACACGTGTTTTGTTATCAATCAACAGATTATTATACAGATTATGTATTACAGAACATGCGTACGGCCGAATTTGACACATGCTAAAAGCGCAACTCTGTTATTTACAATGTAATTATGTGATAATTGTTGTATTAAGTTCGTCTCAATTCCAAAATTGACACATTTATTTATAATAAATTTACATAAAAAAGGCATTTGTTACACTGACACTGTTTCAATTTCAATAAAAATTTCAATTTTAAAGTGTCAAAATTTAGAAGATTTAAATGTATTTATATATGAAAATGTCATAAAATTGCAAACTTTGATGATCAATGAAAAGTGTATTCTCAGGTAAAGGTTAAAGGTAAAAAATAGGAACTGAAACATAATCATGTTGAATATTTTAATGTTTATATAAACTCTTCACTAAAAATACACTCATAAATCATCAAATATTTATCTTTACATTTTAACAATGATGATAATACCTGTTATATTAAGTCTTATATTCTATCATCATATAAAAGAATCATCTCCCGTTTAGCTTAATACTAAATTAATTAAAAAAGTAAAATAATCTCAAATTAAATACTTATTATATTGCGAAATAAAAGATTTTCATATTCCATTTGATTAATAAATTTAAGCGCATAATTAATACTCAATAATAAAGCATCAATTAAATAATTAAATTGTAAATATTAATGGAAATATATTAAACGGGAAAACGGTAAATTGAGATTAAAATAACACATATTCTCAGTTCAATTGTACCAATGTGTGTGTCAAATACCATAACATACACTTACGTAATCATTACATAATCAGCATCACACAATAGTGTCACGGTCAATGATCTATTTATAGCTCTAATCTCTCAGTGATGCACATTCACTTTACTTTAATCCGCAATAATTACGGCACTGAGCAACCCAATCATAATACTATTATTATTGGATTATAATATTAATAATAATATTATAATATTATAACAATATAATTAAGATTAAAATTTAAATTACAAAACATCATATTAACTTTATTTATATATCATTTTATTTAATAATTTGCAATATTTAAATGTAATTCGAGTTTTATGACAAAACTGAACATGCATAAAATGTGCAAAAACTTCAAAAATTTTTTTCAGACATTTTATTGATTATTTTTATGGCAATCAAAATAATAATAATTAAATTTTTCATTCTTTAATTTATTTAAGAAATTTTTAACATTTCAAACGAAATTTAATTATTATTCGAAATGCAATTTTTTTCTTAAAAGAATTTCATAAATTTAATTTACATCTTTCACATTTTCTAATGTTTCATAAACTTTTGATTTCTCTTTTTTAAAATTGTTTTTTAATAAAATTTTATAATTATTCAAAAAGAATTTATGGAAACTTTATTTTAAATCTTTTTATTATTAACTTTTATTAAAAGATCAAATAATGAGAATGAAAGATTCAATTGCATTTTTCAGTTTATATTTATATTGCGTTTGTATTTATATTGTCATATGTTTCCATTATTTTTAAAATGTTTATAATTATTAATATTGAAAAATATTCTCAAATATCATATTTGATGTTTATTTATTTAAAATAATTCATTTGAATATAAATAAATATATAAATATATATGTGCACTTTTTTCGCATAAATATTTAAGCACACCTTTTAATATAAAAAATCATACCGATTTTTCCGCATATAATCAGCAGAATTTGCAAAATAAAATTAAAAAAATTTAACAAAAATTTAAGAGTAAATAAAAATTAAATTATTAATTTTAAACAAATCATCGCAATACTTATATTATTTGGCTTTTAATTAAAAGTATTTACTTTTAACTTTTAAATGATTAAAATAATATTTATAAAACAATAATTAATATTAAATAAAAGTGTTGTGTTTACCTGTCGAGTACCAAGTGTTGGAGTGTATCCGAAAGGTCACAGGCGATGTATTCCAAAGCGGCATCACTGACACGAGGACACCACGAAAGATCCAAATATGTGAGACCACGAATTTGTTCGGCAATTACTTCAATAGCATCATCCGTCACCTTTTATTTGTAAATTAATAATTATTATAAAGATATTTAATAATAATTAAAAAGAATTTTATAATTATTACTTTGGAACATCCGGACAGTGACAAAGACACTAAATTCGGGAGTCCGTGCGCTAAACTGACCACCCCCTGATTACTCAATTCCCAACAATGGTGCAACTGAAGAACTCGTAAATTTTCACGTGCGCACGTGGGACCAAAGTATGACATTGACGCGTCGGTCACGTGATAAGCCTTTAATTATTATTTAATATTTAATTAAATTATTTAATAATAATAATTAAGTCATAAGATATGAGGAGAGACTCTCCGTGTAAATTTAATTATACAATTAAATTATATATAAAAAATGAATCATTTTTATTCATAAACTTAAGTCATATATTTGTTGTCATATATTAATATAAAATTATATTTATATGTAATTATAGTTTTTTTTTAATATCAATAAATAATTATTTAATAATAATAATTTAATTGTTCACCTGTAATTGTAACACTCTCAACGACGGAAGCATCTGACAAATTGCGGCAATTGTTTCATCGGCGATATTAATACAGTCCAAAAGTATTAACGTATCCAAATGTGGGATAATCCCCGTCCATAGACCCGAATCGGTAATTTCATTACATCCTGAAAATTGATAATTAAAATTATGAATAAAATGTTTATAAAATTAAAAACTCAAATATCAATAAAATGGTCATATTTATCATCATTTACCCGATAATTCCAATTTTCTGATCGACTGTCCCAATGACGCGAGAAATATCTCAAGACCCTTGTCACTGACGGAAGCGCATCGCAACGATCCGAAGACAAATCTTTTGAGAACCGACGGCGGTACTTTTGAAGCAAAGTCAATGATGTCACCATCGGAAGCGCCGAAGAGACAAATGGAATCGAATCCTCTCCTTTCAATGCTCTGATATAAATTGCTGCGAATATCATCATACGATGATGATGACACCAATGATAATGAAAGTGACGATGGAGAAGAGGATTCAGATGTGGATGATGATGCAAATTGATTTGGATCGTGACGTGCTCCTGATGATGATGATTCTTTTACTGTATTATTAAATGACGCATCTTTTCTCATTTCATTACAGTGTATGACTGGAATGAGTCCCGACCAAAAACGGACATCGGAATAAAGAATATCTCTCCATACTTTACATGTCTGAAGAGATATTAAAATAATTAATTAAAGGAATTAATTATTAATATAATCACAGACCTGTGCCAAAACGCATCTTTCAATTGATGTAAAAAAAGTGAAAAAATGCGTCAAAAATCGCACGTCAGACCATAGTTCGTCCATATATTTGGCACGGGGAACACCCAATAAATAGTTCTTTCGTCGGGCGCGCCATGTCTTTGGCGGTGCCTTCGGTGGTGTTTGACCCGATTTTGATCCTCTTCGAATCGGGGTACCGACAGGAGACGGACACGATTTACTCGTTCCCGAAATCACCGCTTTTCCGCTGTTGATATTCTTAATTACCGTTATCGGTGTGGGAAATGATCCACGCGCTTGACCAGAACCGGGTTTATTTCCATTCTTCGCCAACAATTGAGTGGTCTCACAAATAAGTGGTTTTTGAATCGATGTTCCTGAAGATGAAGTCCCCGCCGCTGATGGCACTGTATTATTGATTGATGTTGAAGCAGTTGATGCCGATGCTGCCGATGATGCTGATTTCTTAACCTTTGACACGCTGATCCCAACCTGATGAAAGCATCGTGATAATTCCGCCGCCGCTCTCTTCGTAAAGCTGACCTCTGCCGACATTCCCGTGGATGTTGAACTCGATGATGATCTATACGCGGCTTTCAATGCCCCCAAAATACAGGCCGTTGTGTACTAAACAATCAATTTGATATTCAACACTTTCAGTGTTCAATATTTAATACAAATAAATGAACAATCATTTAATAATAATGATGATTCAATTATTTTTGTGTCCATTGGTATATGGAACCATAACAATGGGTTCTTTACCCTCTTTAACATTGAGCTTCATAATCATTTATATTAAATTTTTTATTTGTCGTAAATTGTAACAATTTTAGCGTATTGTATACTAATAATATATATGCGTTCATAAATCAATTCGATTACAATATACGCCTTAAATATTATCATGTATTGAAATAGTAAAATGAAAAAAAATTGGCATTTATTGCACATAAAAATACACTAAAACTGTATAAATGCTTTTCCATATGTTCCTTGTGACGAATTCGCTTTTAAAGTAACATATTCTTACAATGGAAAAGTCCCAAACTATAAGTTAAAATGCGCCGTCGCAAAGTTCTATTTCATTGTCAGTAATGGCACTAAAAGCGAATTTGTCATTGGGCATGTGTGACGCACGAACATAAAATTATATATACAATACAGTCCATTCAGTTTGAAGCGTGTTAAGATTAGTTCGTTATGTACCGCATGCGCATGTGAATATATGTATTCATATTACAATCCCATAGTACGTGTATCGCTGCACTAATCTTAACACGCGAAGAGCTTAATGGACTGAGGACTGTATATATAATCAAAAACATAATAAATTATATATTTAAAAAACTTAAAAAAATTATTCACGTAAATTCGAACATATAATTCTATATTATACAATTATAATATAATTAAATAAATTATATAATAATCTCTCTATATTTAGATCGTCTAAAATTGCATTAATATTCGCGTCAACAGTAACAGTTTCACTAAGAAAATAACACAAATATAACCGCAACTTTAGACAATCCAAGTACACATATGCATAACGGGTATTTATATTTTGTGTTTATTATAAAAAAGTTGAAAAAAGTTGATAAAAGTTGATAAAAGAAGGCAATAAGAAGAGTCCTATTTGATAGTGAGTTTTGGCACTAAAAAGCGAAATACTCATTGGGCATGTGCGTGTCTCTGGTGTTTGTTCGCCAAAAACTGAGCAAAAACCGTCATTAAATATATTTGTCGCGCCATCTTAAGTTCATTTGTTATAATCACGATGATAATAACAAAATGCCCTCCTCAACAGAGTCAAAAGTGATCACACAATTGTCAACACCGACGGAAAAACCTCTTCATTATCAGTAAGTCATTGATTGAAAAATATGCCATTAAAGAGTATAATAATGATATTATTAAAATCGGTGTTCAGATATTTAAAAGAATTTCGCTGTGAACAGTGTCCACTGTTTCTTCAACACAAATGTACACAGCATAAGCCATTTACATGTTTCTATTGGCATTTTATGAATCAACGCCGACGGAGACCCCTCCGGAAACGCGACGGCACTTTCAATTATTCACCCGATGTGTATTGCACGAAATATGATGAAACATCAGGTTTATGTCCGGATGGTGATGAGTAAGTTTTGTGACAGTTTTTGTCATGAGATTATTTACATACACATACAGGTTAATCACCCAATAGTATACGACCATATTTTTATCCATTTATTTATAATTTAACATTTTTTAATAATTATATAAATAAATAATGTTAATTTTTTAATGTTTAATGCGCGTTTTATGCTTAATTTTGTATGTTTTTCGCGTAATTATACACGTGTTTACATTTATCGAATGCCCATATGCAGTGACACTGTGAGCATCACTTTCCCGCTTTACACACACTGACAAATTATTTATTATTTATGTATTTATATCATTATGGTGCATTATTTTGTTAAATTTATAATTAATATTAATTTTGTAATTTTTATGCAAATTTTTAATCGTGTTGTCATTTGTTAATTTTTTGGCGTTTTATATTTTAATTGCAATTTATATGTTTATTGTATTGTTTTGGTTTTCGTTTTCATCAACAGACTTTGGCATTACTCTCCCTTCACTATGCCTTTCACTCTTCCCTCTGATTGGTGAATAATTTCGGGCGCCATTTTTGTATAGGACCATGATACTAATATTATACATATAATACGTGTTTAATTTGTTAACATTAATTGATACCCTTAATTTATGAATTTGTTTTTCACTTTAATAAATAGTTCATGGTCAATTATGATTATTAATTATTGATATGAATAAAAATTTTTATTTTCGTGAGATAAGGGAATAAAAGAAAATTTATTTCATTAATAATTAATATTTAATTTTCATTATTATTTTCCCCTTTAACTTTATTCATGTTTCATATTTATTACAAAAATTTTCGTTAAAAGTGTGATTCAACAGTGAAAAGCAAATAAAAGGCACAAAAATGCACGCATTTATTTTTTAATATTTTTTATTATTAATATTTACTTTTTCTCCCGAAAAGTAAATATTAATTATATTATGAGGATATTATGCGGGACTTTTATTTATATTTATAATTATTATCATGTTGAAAATGAAAAATAAAAAAATGCAAAATTGAATTAAAACAGACATTAATTTGATAATATTCGTGTCACGTATTTATTAATGCATTTTATTACAAAAAGTAATACGTATGAACGTATAAATTAAATATTAAAGAGATTAATGCACTCTTATATCATGAGATTATTTTTGTTTTTTATGAGCATCATATGATGGTTTTTTCGTTTGAAAATAACTGTCATTATTATGTATTCATTTTAATAATTTATTAAAATGATAAAGAAAATGATAATTTTTATGCACAAATTGTTTATTACTTCCTTTTAATGGTTAATTTTAATTAATTTTAAAAATCAAATTAACATTCGGAACACTTTTTCAACACTTTCCAATTAAATTTTCATCACTTTTAAGTTAATTATTTATATTTTTAATTTTTAACAAAATTACAGTTTGAATGTGATATTTATTTTTATAATTTTTCATAACATTATCACTCAATTTAAATAATGATTTAATTAATTGATTAAATAATATTGAATTAAATAAAATAATTTAAAATTTTAAAATAAATTTTTTATTAAAAATTTATTAATAATTAATGCATTAATGAATGAATGATTTTCATGTAAATAATTAATTAAATTATTTACTTTCAATGCATATTAATAGTTTACAGTTTGACGCATAAAAACACAAATTTAATTATATAAATATGAGTGAATTTACAGTTTGTTTATTATTTACTTTAAATGTTTAAATCAAATATTTGATTAAAGATTTTGTTAAATGATAATTATGTTTATACATAAATTCCTCTCAAATTGATTTACAAATATTGAAATATTTATTTATTTGAAAATTTTATTGTTTATTTAATAATAAAATAAATGTGTCACTGAATTGCATTAATGATGTTTTTTAATTAAAAACATTTTTTGACGTTTCATTATTCATGTGAAAAGCATTTATTAATAATAAAAAGATAATAATTGAGGAAAACAACAATTTTATTGCTCTTTAAGAGTCATATAAAGTGATAAATTAAGTAAAAGTTTATATTATCATTTATGATGTTATTAAAGATTATAAATGTATGTATTTCCTCATTATTTTACTTTTTATAATTGTTTATAATTTTAATTTTAATGATTTATAAATAAATATTAATTTTATTGTATGTAATTAGTCACGCATGTTTATAATTGCCCTTTAATTAAAAGATAACAAAACATAATATAAAATAATTAATTATCAATTAATTATTAATTAATTATTAATTAATTTTCAGATGTCCGTATCTTCACCGTACCGCGGGTGACACTGAACGAAGATATCATTTAAGATATTATAAGACAGGGATTTGTGTATATGATACTGATTCACGGGGTTATTGTGTTAAAAATGGACCGCACTGTGCGTTCGCTCACGGTCTTCATGACCTCCGTAACCCCGTGTATGACATTCGTGAGTTACAAGCAATGGAGGGGGGCACCGGTCAATTGGACAATGATTTATTAAGCAATTGTCCAAATTCTGGACCCAATTCATTGGATAAAGAGCGTAATGCACTTAATGAAGACCCACGATGGCAGGACACGGCCTATGTATTGGCCAATTATAAGACAGAGATTTGTAAACGACCGCCACGACTTTGTAGACAGGGGTATGGACAATTTATTTATTTAATTATAATTATTAATTATAAATATTAATTATTATTATTGAATCTTTAATTAACTTTTGTTTTGCTCAATGATTCAATTTTTAGTTTAATTTATATGTTAATATTTTAAATGAATTGTTTTAATAATTATTAATTATATTTTATTATTAATTAAAACTTATATTTAATTTGTTTAAAATTGTTCTTTCAATTTATTAACGATAAAATTTTTTTTATTGATAATTATAAATATGAGTAAAGTTTATAATAATAATTAACTATTAATAAACAGATACGCGTGTCCACAATTCCATAACAGTAAAGACCGACGGCGGTCACCGAAAAAGTACAAATACAGGTCAACGCCGTGTCCGAACGTGAAACAGGGTGATGAATGGGGTGACCCCGCGAATTGTGACTCAAGTGACCAATGCCCGTATTGTCACACACGGACAGAGCAACAGTTTCATCCCGAAATATATAAATCAACGAAATGTAATGATATTCAACAAACGGGATATTGTCCGCGCGGACCTTTTTGCGCATTCGCACACGTGGAAAGTGAGTCACGTGCTTGTGTATTGGTCATTGGCTGTGTGTCAATGATCACTCTTTTTCAATAACTGATCATTGTGATTAATTTTCAGAGGAAATATCCGCAGCGCGTGAACTATCAATGGATCCATCAACAGATTTATCGCAAATTGTGTCGAATGTTCTTCCGCCGGCATCATCATCGATCACAAATAATTCAATGTCTAATTCATCACCCGTGTCAATTGCGGGACGATTGAACTGTACATCAGTGGCCTCATCACTGCCCGATCATTTTGCTGCCGGTGCCGGACACAATTATCCCGATTTATCAGCACCACAGCCTCCGCCGTCGCATTTATTGGGTCACAGGGATTTATCAATCGGCGGTATGAATCAGGGGCCGGGACCAATCGCACGTCCGCGGAGTTATTCGACATCACAAGCGACAAATAATGATTCACCATCACTTTTATCATCATATTTTGAATCGCATAAATCACGTGATATGGTATTGGGAGCATCAATGAATGGACCGATGAAAAATAATTGCGGAGCATCGTCATTGTTTGGATCATCATGCGGCACATCGTCTCCGCTGTTTACGGGCGGATTATTTTATCCGAAATCAGTTGAATCGGTATTGTCTTCGACATTGGATGATCTCAATTTGGATGACATTTCAATGGAAGCGTCTTTGGAGAAGGAATTCGGTCCGAATCCATCGGGAGGCGGCGGTGGTCATGGGACAGGTCCCAATTGTGATTCTGATTCAAATGTTATTAATTCAGTTCTTAATCGCGGTATCGGCGGTCCGACGGCGCCCGTTAATATTCCCGGTAAATTATGAGTTAATTTACTATTAAATTATTTGTATTTAACACTCTTTTAATTATTATTTAAAGAATTCCATTCATTCATTCATTTAATTAAATAACTTTTATCTCACTTCAGGGCGCATATCGGGTAACGACACACGACACATCGGGAATCTTTCATCTCCACCCGTGGGGGCATCACCTCTGACCTCATCATTGGCGAGCGGTCAGTCAAACACTGGTCCTTTTGGTGTGTCACCATTTGGTCCGCGATCGATGTATGATCTGTCAGTGGCAAACATGTCAATGTCACCATCACAGTCACACACACATAATAATCCATCAATTGTCGCGTCGATGATGGAAGTACAGAGATTAAGAGATGAGGTTCAAAGGTCTCGTGATGAGGTTGCGTTACACAAAGCGACATTAGCGAATTATGAGGATAAAATGTCTCAGGCTATGAATGTACGTAATTATTTTGTTCTTAATTATTATTAAAATATAATTTTTAATTAATTAATGATAAAACAATTATAATAATATATAACCATTGATTCTTCATTATTTGATTATTGAATTAATTGCCATATTTATAAACAATAATGACTTCATATAATGATTACAGTTTATAACTTTTTTTTTATATAATTATATATTTTTATTCAATTATTGAATTATTATTTTGTAATTAATTATTTGTTTAAATAATTTTAATATCTCATAATTAATTTGAATTTATTTTATTATGAAAGGCATGGAAACATGAATTTGAAGAGGGAAATCGTCGCGAGAAATTAATGGAGTCACAGAGAGATGAGGTTTGTAATTAATTAACTTTAATTAAAAATGATTTATTATTTATAAATGTTTCAGGCATTGTCAAGAATCATGAGTCTTCAGCAGGAATTAGAGAAAATAAAGTCATCATCATCGTTATCTAATCAATTAAACGATCAATCAATGGTAATACCATCACTGTCTTCAGCACCGAATGAGATTACATCATCAATGTCATCATCTTCAGCGACACCATCAGTGACAAACTCTTCGTGCGCATTCCAACAATTGATTAACAATCGTTTGGGTGATTTGTCACACATGAGTCCGCAACAATTGGCGATTCTTCAGAACCAACTTAAGAGTGATCTCGAAACTTTAGAACAGGTATGGGGTCACGTGACAGGAGACATCAATACAATGATCAGAGATAATTTCTGAGATTATCTCTGTTTTGCGCACACATTGCAAAGTAATTTTTTATAATTACTTTTATATTAATACTTTTTGTATATTGTTATTTATTTCTTTTGAGTTTCTCTTTAAATATTGAATTATTATTGAATAATAATTAAATAATTAATTTTATTATTATTAATCATTTACAGGTATTACATCAGAGGCAAAACACCGCATGACTATTTCCGAATAATTATTTTCGTGAAATTCAATTATTCTTTTAATTGATTGATGATTATCGTATTTTTATCGACAAAAAACATTTT
>JAQIWM010000185.1:0-12213 GCA_034695285.1 Eniochthonius minutissimus | reverse complement strand
ATTAATAGAATTGGACTTTGACAATGACTCATATAGTGTCAAATTAATTTTAATGGAATGTTGGACCATGTCCAACACAGGTTACAAATTGATACAGAGTTAAGGAGTAATACAATAATTATAGGTTATGATTAATTAATAGGATTGAACTTTGACAATGACTCATTTAGTATCAAACTTAATAATAATATTCCAAAATCCCGGGGAAAAGAAAAACTTTAATATTGCACTTAAAGAAAGTGATTATAATAATAATTTTAAAACTTTATATAATTTTAATGGAATGTTGGACCATGTCCAACAATTATTTTAATTAGTATTATATCATTATAAAATTGTTTAATTTCACTTTGTATTTGTGTACTATAGAAAAATAACGTTACAGCAAAACCTGTATAATTCGATCACCGTTCGGGACTGTAAAGTTGTGATCGACATATACAGGTGATCGACTTATAGAGAGTTCACCTAAAATTAAGTAATTTAGAAATAATTCAACGGGACTGAGTTTTAGTGTAAGACGTATGCAGGTGATCGACTTTACAGGTTTTGCTGTACCTTATTTATTAATAGTTCGGTTATAAATGTCTAATTATGTTATCTTTGAAATGGTTTTAAGTTTTAACTAATCCCAAATAGCCACATATTTATTCAATATTTTAATAGGTACAGTGAAATCTCGATTCTGTTAACCCCTTTGAGACTGAAATTTTAGTTAACAAAATCGAGTGATTCTATTCTGTTAACTGTGTTAACAAATTATAGAGTTGACAGAATCGAGTAAATAGTAAATCTATATGAAATGGCAGGGACTTTTATAAGGGTTAACAAATTCAAGGGGTTAACAGAATCGAGGTATGACTGTATAAAGAATTTTATTTATTCGTTTCAAGTTCAACGGTCTCAGTGTTTCGATTTTGATCATTGACTGATACGCTTTTAACAAAATGTTTTATTATATTAATGAATGGCGCATCAAAAAGTAAGTAAAAGATATATGCCAATATCGTTGAGGATACAATTACTCCAAAAGAGGCGAATAACTAATAGTGTTTAAAAATTAAATAATTTAATAATTATACATGAAATTGATAAATTAATACCGCATTGAAATGCCCGAGTGTTGTCGTATGTCTTAATTGAAACAAGTAATAATTTACTATTAAACAATGAACGAGATATATACAAAATGATAATCGGGATAAAGAATTAAATATTTGTGCCGACAGTATTCGAGATAAAATTCCTGTAAAAAATAAATAATTATACGAATAATTAATAAATAAATATAAAAAATTATTGCAAAGTAAAGTAAAAATATTAAATTAATTCTTAATGTTTTCTGAAAAGTAACTTTTTTATAACGTGGATACGAATTAATGGGAATGAGCTTTTGTTATTAAAATTTTAAAGAAATAATTGTAAAACGTTATGATGTTTGGTATCAATAAAAAGGTATTTTAATCCTCATTAAGGTGAGTGCATCCCTAAATCCAAAAATAGATTAGTATTGAAAATGGAGGCTCTCAATGTTGACGTGCGTTGCAAAATTATTGCACACTTTTATAGTGAGCATAGAGAATTTATATTTATATATATAAATTATAATTTATATATAATTATATAATTTATATATATAATTTATATATATATATATATATATATATATATATATATAAATTTGAACATTTCTATAGTACCCAAACATTTAAACCCCCCGAGCATGCCACAGGTCAGACCAATTGAAAATTTTTGGGCTTATTTAAAACAATTAGTGTATGAGGATAATTGGAAAACTGAATCTTTAGAGATATTAATAGAAAGAATTAGAGAAAAAATTAAATCAATTCCTCAAAATGTCATTAAAAAATTTTTTCGGGCATCAAAAGAAAGGTCCGATTAGCCGTCGACCACGGGCCACTTTCAAAAGATTTAATTAAAAATTAAATTATTAACAGTTATAATAACTAATTTTATATTAATTGTATTTTTAACTCAAAAAATAATAAAGTTATATCAATTTTAAGTCATTTCCATTAATTACTATCCGCCCGTTATGAGACTCTTTTTTACATAGTAATAGGGTCCCCTTTAAAAAACACACGTTAATAACCACACACTATGCACGTCAAAATAATATTACAGATACCACGGCAATCGGACCCCCTCCCTCCCCCTCACTCAAAATATGAAATTATTTTATTTATCGCTACTAAAAATATGTAACCATAACCTAAATAACTGTTGATTAACCATAGTTATAGTTAACCAATGCCTATCTGTATAAAAGATTTCAGAAACAATAAGGAAAACATCCGTTGAAACATCTGTCTCTACAGACTAGGAACAACTGTTAAGAATAGTTCAATACAATTAAGTAATAATCCTGTAAATAATATAAACTTAAAAATTATTTATAGTTTAGTGGAAATAAAATTTATTGATTGAATTAAGTTTATGTTAATACCATTGCTGTATTTAACACATGTAAAAAAGATCCAAATTATTCCACCGATAAAAATAAGTCTACTCAATGGTAAGTAAAGAGACGCTAATATTGGTATAACAGTGTATGTTTCCATATTCATCAATGGATAAGTCGCAAATACAATTAAAACTGATCCCAATGGAAGAATAATTCCGTATTTTCTTAAAATCTAAAAGAATATTTTTAATATATATATATATATATATGTAAATGTACATAACTGTATATATGTATAACCCAGTTGTATATATAATAGTAAATAATAATAAATTTAATAGTAAACTGTATATATACAGTGAAAATTAAGGTTAAATAAAAATGTTTCTAATATTAGTTCACAGTTTCGTGTAATAACGCTTTACAAAGTTTCATTTATTTATTTTTATTTTAAGCATATATGTAATAATTATAATAATTTTTGTTTATTAAGTATTACGTATGTATGTGCAAAATTTATAAGTTTAACGCTATTTATCTTATAAATGATTTTGAATGTAATGCCAAATCATATGCACTAAACTGCGAACTTGTAGTAATATTCCCATTGTTCAAACTGTTGTTAACCAAATTAAAAAATATATGAAAGTATACTGATCATAAGAGGCTATTTTTTTCATCAATAGTCAGCAGTAGGATAAGCGATTTTTATTTGATAACTTTCTGTATAGTACTGTATTAAAGGATAATTTCACAATTTAAAAATTTTAGATCTAGTTACTAGGACTAATTATATTTAATGATAATTAATGATTATTATTAATCAATTATTATGTTTATTGTTACCTGATTCATTGATGTTGAATTTGGATTCTTTAAATAGTATGCAGCAATGAACGAACCAAAAAAGAATGCGAGTATATGATTATACGTGTATACCCACCCATATTCGAATACTTTCCATATTTCACTGTAAATAATTTATTACTAAATTAGTTGTATCAATCAATTAATTTTTAAAAGATTCGAACATGTTAAGTATGTTAACAAAATACATATAACAATTTTATTAGCCAAATGAATCAATTTAAATAATTAATTAATTAAATATATAGTTATTATTGAGAACATACATGACCATTGGCTCACGGGGGTCACAACAATATACCTATGTCTTATCATGCGTTTAAATCTCACTATTTTCATGGAAGAGTAATATATAATAAAATTTTCAATCATTTCAATGTAAAGATAGCATTGACCATAGCCCTAGGCCTATGTGTTGGATAGCAATATGACCGGTAGACCGAGTGGAGTTCACATATTCAATATGGTGATCCTAGGCCTAGGCCTTGGGGTCTTATGCCTACTTTTCTTCGTTATATAGTAAGTTATAAAAGCAGGTTTATGACCCCAAGGCCTAGACCTAGGACCACTTTATTGGATATGTGAACTCCACTCGGTCTACTGGTCATATTGATACCCAACAAATAGGCCTAGGGCTGGGCTCTAGGGACTTGGGCCCAACTTTGTCCCCCTTGACCCTAGGGCCTCAAGTGTGGTATCGATTAACTCAGATTAATGTGATGAGTCTAACGATATGTGTGTTGAGAGTGTAGCCCCTTCCACTTTGGCTCTGCATTATTACAGCCTGTGTTATTAAAATCCCAAAAAGTCACACCTCTGAGATTTATCTGAGGCCTATGAATTTGAATTAAAATAATAAAGTATATTATTGTTTAATAATATGCTTTATCTTTATCTATTTTGATTATAAATGATCTAAATAATGATGCAAAGTGCGCCATAATTTATCTGAGGCCTATGGATTTGAATTGAAATAATAAATTATATTATTGTTTAATAATATGCTTTCTCTTTATGTATTTTAATTATAAATAATATAAATAATAGTGCAAAATGCGCCATCATTTATCTGAGGCCTATGGATTTGGGTAAAAATTGTAATGTATATTATTGTAGAATAATATGCATTATTTTTATGTATTTTATTAATAAATATTCCTAATAATAGTGCAGAATGTGTCATACTAAATCTGAGGCCTCTTTAGCATTTGCCGCGCGGCTATTCTAAAAGGGCCTCATCTGAGGCTTCTTTAGACACTCCATTTGTTTAAGGCTATCACGGTCCTCTCCTTAATGTTTTTAGATTTTTTAGACCTTCACAAGAGTCAGTCCTAAATGACCCCGCCCTGTTAAGCATGTCAATGTTTTAATAAACAATTACTCTTTCCTTTTTTATTCTAAAAAATTTGTTTTTTACCTAAACCTTCATCATTATTGCTGTTAAAAATTTCTATTTCACCAACACATGTAATAGAGTATGTTCACAGAATCAAGGCATTAGGTAAGGGAATTGGTTCTATGTGTGGTACCTTCAAATACATGTATGTAGTGCCAACAGAATTGAGTGAATCCCTAATAGTAAGTTTGTGGAAAACGACACGAACGTATATAAGGGTTAACATTATTGAGTGTACAAATGAGGTATTAGAATGAAACAAATAAAGTTTATTTAATAAACTAATAGATTTTAGTTTATAGTTAAGTTCTCAGTGCTTTTTAGTTTTAAGTTTACTTTTATTCCAAAACGTAAAATTTTTTTAGTCTTAGTATCGAATAAAAATTAAAACGAATAAAATAAACATCACTTGTAATACAATTGATGCCACACTAGGATGATCACCTATCCCGGATTGCCTGGGGTTCTCCCGGAAATTATACTTTTGTCATGGATTCCCGAAAAACCCGGAACAATACAATACATTATTAATCCCGGAATAAAAAAGTATCCGGGACTTAAATTTGTAAGGATCCCCCTTTATTGTTTAAAAATTCCGGAATGGGATTTGGAAAAGGTAGTCACCCTATGCCACATACAAATCATTAAAAATATTTTAAAAAACGGGTGTTACTGTCTTGACTGTGTTAATATCTTACTTCAAATTATTAGCTGTTATCATCGGCATCAATGGAATATTGAGAAAATATATTATTGCAAAAGTACTAATAAATCCAATTATAATCAATAATACATTTAAAATCAATCCTTTTTTAAAATTGCGTCGATATAATAATATTAAAAAATATAAAAGTATGTGTAATTGAAAATCAGCGCTTAAATACCACAAATGAGTGAGGCACTGAAATTGAAAAAACCCATATTTTAATTACTAATTTTTATAACGATTAAATAAGCATTACAAGTTTTGGTATTATCCAATTGTTGATAAATAACAAATGTATCCACCAATAACCGCTGTAACACTTATGGTCTACAGATTCAATAATATCGTTATGAAACAATGGTCCAGAACCAAATAATGGCCAAATAAAGTTAATCGATATTCTAATTCAGAGTAATATAATTAGGGTTGTAAATGTTTTAGAACATTTTCAAAAAATACTAAATTTTTACAACCCTAAATATATTAACAAAAAACTATTATGGTTATGCAATAATATATATATATATATATAATTAAATTGAATTTTTAAATGTTTAAACAAACGTTTAGAATGATATAAAAAGACAGTATGTATATGTATTGGCATTTTTTATACATTTAAAAATTTAATTTTTTTAATTTTACTATTTTTGCAATTGCACAAATACTTTGTAACTTACAATAAAAACAATAATATCCACATATAGGTGACTAATAAGGGTATTTTATTAAAAAGTAAAAAATAAAAAATTTTGTTAAATGTTTGTAAAAATAAATTTAATAAACTAAAATTATGCAATATTTAAACCTCTATTTTTAATTAATCCTGTTAATTTAAGCAAAAATGTTTATCATGTATATAACCAGGCCTATGCACTTAATATATACGCAAAATATTTTTAAAATAGGGAGGTGGTCTTACAATAGTGTTCCTTTTTAGTGAACCTACTATATTTAAAAATAACCAGATTTGTGAAACCACTGCCAGATTTTTTAAATTTATAAACTGTTCCTCAAAATACATGTATGTTAAAGTTCAATGTGTACATTTGTAAGTTATTATTGTTAATAAAGATTGAGAAACATTTATAAATTTATAAAATTAAGGGCATGTTTGATCATAACATGACTCACGTTCCAATAATTCCCGGAGATAATCTATAACATTTAAATAATAATATATTAAATTTTAATGTCAGAAATAATTGTATCCTAAGCATAAATCACACAATTTTCAATAACCTTAGAATTACAAAATTAAATAATAACGATCTCACTCATGAAAGTAAAGTAATTTTATATTGTTATTTAATAAGTATAACAACTTACTCTATATCGTTAGATAAGTAAACAATTACAAGTAGACAATGACGATAATAAAAGACATTCAAATGGCGATCATAACGTTGTATTTTAAGTGCGACCGAAATTATAATGATTAAGAAATTTTTTAAATTTATTAATGTATTTATCACTTAACTCTTTATTGTAATTCATGTTTTTTTATCAATTTTTTAACAATTTAAATGTATCGGTCATGTATTCTCAATTAAGAGGTGCATCATGTGATGGACTCCATGAATTTATTACAAAATAAACATTATTATTATTAATTACTGAATAAGTAATTAACGTTTATAGAATTTAAATCGTTCATTTTATTAACATATAAATTTAATAAAAGATGTTTAGAAATTGAGTGCTGAGACTATTGAAAAATTCTATGGGCATTTAAAATTTTATAAATTTTGTAGTTCTTCAAAATATTTTATTCCATAAATTATAACTTTTTGTCATTTCTCATCACAATATCATTATTATTTTTGCATATTTTTTCATATACCATGTTCACTAAGTAATAACAATTTATATTTTATTAAATAATTATAATATTTGAAATGTTCTTTTATATTAAATAATTAACTCTAGCTATTGACTAATTTAATCCAAGTCAGATTATAACTAAATTTTGTAAGTAAAAAATACTGAATTTTTTCTACACCCCCTATTGAACTTTGATCCGCGTCATTTGGGTGTTTTTAAATTAAACTATTTTAGTTTAAAAACTATTTTTAACTAATTTTTGCAAAGTATACGATTTTTTGCCCATTTTCTTGTTAATATTTATATAAAAATCTGTTTAATTTTCCCTGTGCTATGTCTTGTCTAACTTGTGTTGTAAGTATGGCTTTAATATACAAATTTAAAAATAACATTAGTTATTAATTATAATGCGTTAAATCTTTAAAATAAGGTTTTATATGCATGCATATTTTTGTGCATACTTTACTTCTTTTATCCTCATATTTTGCAAATTTTTGCTTTCATATAATTCTTCGCTTAATCATTATAGTGACAAAATTTAGAGATCTATCTTAAAACAATTTACATGTTTTTTTGATAGTAAACAGCAACGTAACACTAATGGCCATTATTTTTAATATACAAAACATAATTCTAAATTATAAGTGATAAAATTTTGCTAAACACATGTGCTTATACCGTATAAGTTGTACGTGCACTGTACGTGAGAGAATACAATTTTCTTTATTAAAAATTGAGCGTTTATATATTGTGTTAAAATACTAAATTTTATAAAATTCGGTTTTGTGATGCTAAAGATATTTAAAATTGTATGGTTTATGCTTAAAACATTTTAATTATTACCTTATCCATCGCAGAAATATAAATTTAAAAAAACCTTTACTTTTTTCTATTCTTAAATGTCTTAATGTTGAATATACACCGAAAAACCCACTATATTAAAGCAGTGTTTATTAATAATTTTAAATAAAAATAAAAAATTTCATCGTCAAATTATTATTTTCTCTGAGGCCAAATTTTTAGAGGCAAAAATAAATTATGCTCAATAAACATATTTTTATACTAAAGGGAATTATACTTTATTTATATCATCGTATATTTAAATTTAAAAAAGATAAACTTTGGAATATTTTTTGATTTGTAGTAAATCAGCTATTGAAGGATTTAATAATATATTTTTTCGTGCGTGTCACAAGCATATAAAAAGAGTGCAGCTCTATTAATTAAACAAACATTATTATTTTATGATATTTTAATCCATACCTGAAGAAGAAAAAGATCTGAACTGCAAAATGACCATTGAATAGTAATTGGGAGAAAAATTGTCTACTCATTCGTTGTGAATCAATATGAATACGCTCTAAGATATTAACAATTATTAAAAGATAATTGAGACGTTTTAGATAAAAACACGTTTTTCAATATATTAGAATTATCAAACAAATTATAGAAAATTTTGTATAAAAATATGTGTCATAAACACACATTTTTTGATTAAAGTATTTTTATTTTTATTTATGCATTAAGTATACTAATGTTAAATTTCTTTATATGTTCTTTTGATGTTTTTTTAAAGCGCGTTAACCAATTTTCATCAAATTTTGTAGACTCATTTCAATAATTGTGTTTCTAACGGCAAAATTTGAACAAACATTAAAGTAATGTGTATTTTACATAATTTAATTCTTTTTTGAATTCAACATGTAATCATTCTTCATATTATGATTAATATTTTTTATCCTCTAACTTTTTACGGTAAGTTTCTGTAACAAAGTGACAATTTAAACTTTTGTCGAGTTCGATAACACATTTGCATTGATATATAACTTATAGTTATACTAATTTTGGCATTATGTCCAAAAATGCTTATATTACATACTTTACTTTAAAATATGCTACTAGTAACTATACCTTACATTCTACAATTAAAATTTTTGTAACAAAATATGTACATTCATAGCACATATTTATATATAAAATTTTATATGATTTAATTTGATAATTCCCAAGATATTGAAAAGTGTGTAGTTTTTGCCTATAATATTTCAATTATTAAATTATCAATTAAAATTATACATTAATCTCTTATGTTGTCTCAAAAACACTACGGGAAACTAAATAATCGGAAGATAGAATGTTAGAGCCTACAGAGTGTCAGGGCTTTGTACAATACTGGTAAAGATGCTTAAATAACATGAGATACAACGGTTAACATAAATAATTGTGGTCCCATATACATTTTTCAATTTTAATTTTTTATATAAAACAGTACGCACTATACAAACCTACACTAAACAAATATTGTAATTAAAAATACAATAGTTTATTACAAAATTTTGCAAAAATAATAGTTATAATTAAATATGGCAGGTACACTATATGTAATTATGAATACCTATTAACTAATCTATAAAATGGGCATGATTAAAATCGAATCTGAGACAAACACGAAATACTTTTCCCTATTCAGTTAATAATTAGAGACGTTTGTATACTAAAATGATAAATTTTTACCTGCAATATATGGCACTTGATAAAAATAAGGAAAATGCTGATACATATGACATGTCACTATCCAGAAAGTCGCAATTACACGAATTCCGCGAATAAAATTTAATTTTGTATCAATATTGGGAATTGAAAAGAGCATATCATTGTTCTTTGAGATTGAAAAACATTCAAAATATTGTGATATTGTTGCGGGAAGTGATAGACATTTGTATTGATCAACAATAGTCCCAAATATTGCCAGTAAAATAAAAAATAATACCACAACACTTAAAAAAAATTAATTAATTAAATAACATTTAAATAATGTATTATTGATATATTTTTGATATATTTAGAATCGTGTAGTCTCATCAAAGCAAAATTAGGATTAGAATATCTAATAGTAATGCAATTTATAAATAAAAATGACAGGATTCATTACGATTTTTTGGATGAAATAGTTAATAGTTAACTCTCATAAAACTCATATGCAACAAACTTTTGAATTTAGTTTCAATATATATTGTGTTTTATTAATTTACATTTATGTATTATTTTCAAATGGTATATATGCATAGGATAGTCATAAAACAGCAGTATTTCTTTAAAATACTGATGTCCACAAAATAGATAATAGTGAAACTCAAATAAAACTTATCAAATAACATCATTACAACTGTTGAAAAATTCATAATTTAAAAAAACATGTGACGATCTCATGAATTAGAAAAATATTTTTAACTAAATTGGGGGTCTTCATTTTTTGTATTTCGTATGTGATTTTAAGTTTTTGAAAATTTATTATCATTGAACAATATAAAATAGTATGATCAAATAGTTTAGTGGTATCATGCTATATAGAGTTACTTTACATATTTATCAGACTTTACGGTAATGTAACAATGCTTAAATCTGCGCGAAATTCGCAAAATTATAGGAATAACTTAATATTTATAAACGCACTGAAACTATTAATAAAATCGTAAATGCAATAAATTTTATTAAAATTATTCATTGATAATTAAAATATCATTGATAACTTCTGAACCTCTTTACCGATCATGCCTAAAATTTAATACAAAATTGGTATTTATATCTCTACATATTAACAAAGTTTGCAAAAATTGCTAAAAAATTTTGAGAGTTATCGCACTGACCGCATAACGACAGACGCAACGCAAAACCTTTAGTTTAATAGTAGTTGGTTTGTTGCACACTTAAAACTCATTAATACAACAAATTATTAAATTATAAAAGTGAACATTATGTAAAACTCACATCGACATAATTCTCGCGTAATTAAAAGTAATTTCATTGTTATTTTTCGTCGAACAGTGATTCACTTCAATTTGAACATTAAACGAATTAAATGCTAATATATTATACAATAGTGAGTTAATAAATAAATTTATATTTATAATACAAATGTACAATATATATTTACCTTTTTGCAAAATCATTGTCATATCTGATTTTTCGCATACTGAAGGTATACATATCCCATTCGAAATGACACGATAATTCATGGCATTTTTAACCATGGTTTTGAGCCATGAATTTGAATAAATGCTTTCATTGAGAATAATCTCTGATGGTGATGGTATTGGGATATGGATCTTTAACCAACAATACTTTCCATCGACAGAATAACCATTAATAATGTGATCAATATCTACGCACTGATCAAAATCGCCGAATGCAGTCATTGTTCCACTCATGAGACCCGAAGGAAATCGTCCCCATGAATCTATCACTGATTAGAATATAATGTAAAATAATAAAAATTTAATTTATAGATAAATTAACAAATTAATTATTAATACACACTCTGAACAATCCATTGCTGATTATCGTGACCCGTAACTAATTCTCGTAATCGCTGTTCACATTCAGAGGAAATATTAACCGCTGAAATGATATTATTAAATTCGGGAATTATCTTTTGTGATATTTTATTAAATTCATTTTCAATTTTATTAAACGTATTAATCCATTGATGATTTAAATTATTAAATTCTTTGCAATCAGCATTGTAATATAATATAACAGAGAAAAATATTTGAAATATTCTAAATACAATATTACTTAACATAATCATTATTTATTAAATAATAGATTTTATATCAATTTATAATAATAAAATAATTGTAGTTATTAAACAAACATAGATTTTTGTATTAACATTTTAACCGCTGTATGTGTAAACATTTCATGATTTAAAATATTGCAGATTTAATTGTAGATAATATTTTAAATGACACAATTTAAATTCTATTTTTATTGGTAATTTTTATAAATTCCTCTCACTAAATACAGAATGTTATAATTCTAAAAAAGTGACAATGAAAATATTATTAATAGTGCTGTATATATAATAAACCTGTTCCAATGCTAACTTTATAATTGACAAAATTTAAATAAAATTTTGATTGGTAATTTTTATAAATTCCTCTCACTAAATACAGAATGTTATAATTCTAAAAAAGTGACAATGAAAATATTATT
>JAQIWM010000184.1:0-12231 GCA_034695285.1 Eniochthonius minutissimus | reverse complement strand
AAAAATTTAAGCCGGGGGCTTCTATTTGTTCCAACTTTTTGCCTCTAAAAAGGTAAAAAATTAAATAGAAGCCCCCCAGCCTATAGTTCAATGACTCCGCACAATTATTATTGAGCGTAATTTCTATTAAAGTATAGTTAAAAACAGGGACTAAGATCATAGCTTAAAAAATTACAGCTCTTAATTTAAATAACCCCTCTAACAATAGCAAAGGGTTCAACTGATATCCAAGATTCAATATGCCAGGGGGTCCAGTTTTAGCTAGCTTGGCCCTTAGCGTTTTCAGATTTTTAGTGGAGGGGAGGGGTTCTAATTCCTATCTGACCCCACCACTTGGGCATCTCTGGATTCAATAACTTCTTTTATTTATACATATATGATGCAATAAGAATACTTGTATTTTGAATTAAAAATGCGCATTAACTGTAAAACTTTTGTTTGAAACACCCTGTATATGAGTGTATATCCATTTTTAGTGAATATCAAATATATATATATAAAATATATGTTAATGTAAATCAATGCAAATGAATGTGAATATATGTTCCTCATTATTATTGTTATTATACAGTTATATATGAAATAACAAAAGCCGATGAATTGAATTTTAGGGTCTTTTTTAGTAATAAATTTTAAGACCCTCAATTTTTATTTTTAAGGTCCTCACGACATTAACGAGCATATTGTGTACTCTATAATATGGTTCCTTTCGATTAATTACATAACATCTTTTGCCATAATATGCTTTTCACTCCTTTAGTATTACATAATATATAAATCCATATATGCCATTAGTGTTGCGAATCATTGATCATCAAAAGACCCTCTTTTCTTTAATATTGTTCCTTTTGATATACTTACGCGTGAATATATATAACATGTTCATTATTAAGTTAATATATGAGAGTATGAAAGCGCAGTTAATATATGAGTAAGAGTCTTAATTCACCGCAAAATCCCCTAAAGGCAATCGTAGGGATGTATTAACACGAAACTTAATTTGGATTAGTGACGTATGTTTTGTGTGAATCATATATTTGTTTAGTCAAAAAGAGTATATATTATTTAACACTATAAATGGAAAAATTAATGGATGAGTAAATTTTAAAAGATCCCATTACTGCAATAATATTTACCATGATTTTAAAATTTTCTATGTAAATAAATTTTTAATGAAAAAATAATAAACGAAATTATTTTGATTAACTAGTAAAATATAGTGTTTAGAAATATACGTGAAAAGCCACAAATTATTACTTTAGTTTAGTTTTTTGTGCTAAAACAAAAGTTTGGACCTATAAACTCATTGTCCGAGTTCCGGTTCTGCAGTTAATCAATGATTATTATCGGAGATGCCCAAGGTCCAATCTGCCAGGGAGGGGGTACCGTTTTGGCTAGCTTGGTCCCCCCTTAGTGTTTTCAGACCTTCAGGTAGGGGTCAACCCCTACCTGACCCCCCCCCTGGACATCTCTGATTGTTATAAGTGAGTGAACACTTCAACCGTTAAGTGTTAGATTTGTATCTTTAATTTCTTAATTTATATTTTTTAATATTCTTGAATTTTCCATACACTATTTGAAGCATTAATAAATAACATTAAAGTCCTTAAATTATATAAATTTATATGTTATTTATACGTTAAATTGACTCTTTTGTTGTGTTTATTTATATGATGATTAATGATATAATCCTTTTGATAGTATAGAATCTTATTTATCACACTGAAGAAGAATATATACACCTTAAGAATAATCCTGATCATGGAAAATGATTTCCCCGCAGAATTACATGGATATAGTAAAACTCCACACGAAGTTTTATTATACAATATAATAAATAATCGTTGACTTTAAGGGCCAACAGAGTTCATCATTTTTAGTACTAAATCCTTAATATGTCATAAGAGAGGCTTTTCTTTAGTCCCATTTTATGACAAAAACATTGTTAACAAATTCATTAATCATAAACACTTAATTATGAAGCAAATTGTGTGCTGAGCTTATAAATTACTAGAAGAGGACTCTCGATTGTTGTGGATACTCTTTGTATTATTAAAGTATAATATGAAATAAGTTTAAAGTAAACAATAAGACTATAACAATAAACTATAACAATAAAAATTACATGTATAAATGTACTCCATATTCTTTGATATTAATTTTTACAAAAATGAAATAACTATATCTACAAAAATGAAGTAACTATAACTACATGCAGCTAAATTAATTATTTTATTTTTACACTTAAATGTACAGTCATGAGAATATGTCTTTTCCCATAGTTTTAAATTAAGCGCTTAAAAATCAGGAAAAATCAATATATTTATTTTTTGCAATTTATTAGTAATTACAGTGTTTTGCAAACTTTACTCAGAGTTTGGCTCATACATAGACCTTTATTACTCATTATCTGTTAGTAATGTGAAAATGTTTACGAACCTTAAATTAAAGTCATGCTGAGTTTTTAAAAGTTCCAAATTTTCAGGAATTAATCAGAAGAATATTAAATAAGTATATTAATGTTCCTTTTAAAAAATATATTAATTTTAAGCGCGCTTTTTAAAGTAAAGAAAAAACTTATTTTCTTGACTGTACTTCAATGAACTTTGTTTTATTATTAACAATTATCTTAAAGTATTTAAGAGTTGAAAAGACTCGATATAAATTGATAGTTCAGACGGAGTATAAATTATTGTTATTACGTATTCCCGACGCTCTTCAATCAATAATAATCAATAACGTGTGAGTACGGAAAAAAACAAAAATCCCATCGGATCCGAATTACTCACTTTACTCTCATCTCTGTCTATTCACCGCATCATGACAATTTTTGGCAATCATTTCACATTTCACATATTATTTCGCTGCAGAGACACAAATTATATTTCCCCATCACTTTTCTCTTTTCTCTCTCTTTTCACACTTCTCCATGAAAATCATATTTATTACCTCCAAATTTATCGATATTTCTCCTCTCAACTATCAGTGGTGTCGGATCGTTTTATAAGCACCTTATTATTTGTTGAATAAATTCTTAGCGCAACTTTATGTTAAGAATATAAAGTGACTATAAAAATAATTTTATTATAAAAGTTTAAATAAGTAAATAATGTTAATTTAAGTGAAATAATAGACTAATTATTAATGCAAATGCTGATTAAGAGGTTCCTCCGCTTATATTTTTCTTTAGGGGATTTTCTCATGTCTTTCACGCGCATCGCGTTGAATATTAAATGCCCATATCCTTTTGCTTCTGTATTTTTGGAATATTATTATATTATGTTTTATGAATGATGCACCATACTATTGAATAATTTGACGCTTTATCTTATCCCATATCTCTTTTACATATGCACATTTCCACCGAAAGAAAACTCTAAATTATGATCCAATAGTGCCACAATAGTCACATGCAATTGGTCCATACGCTTGTCATATGTCAGCAAAAATTTTCACCGCAAAAACGAAAAAGTTATATACATAATCATAAATTGCCCGTGCATATTGCTGATGCTGAATGCGTAAAGTTATAACTTATAAGTATGCCCCTTAGTCAATTGCGTAGTACTATTTTTACATATAAAACTCTCCAAAGTCAATGGTCCTTTCAACTCAAATGATCTTCAACGCCAATCATGTGATATTAACATGAACAGGAATCAGGTCTCATAATAATTGAATTGACGCATTTATTCGATATTCGATAATAAACAATTTGTTCTTTGAAAAAGTTAACGCGTATAAAACTTCATGCGGATAATAATGGATAAAGTGCAATATCCTATCGTATCCCATAATAATAGAAATAGTCCTTTGATCCTCTTAATGTTATCACCGTATGAAAACTCATTATTCGAACGTACCGATTAATAACTCATATTTTCTTCAGTTATATTTTTTCACGGTCTCTAATGCAGCAGAACCTCTAAAATCATGTCATACATATAATTCACTTTTGAGGTTAAATAAACAAAAAAGTTTTAAAATTCTGTAAACAGAGAAATATACAATATTTTAGTACAGATCTTAATGTGTATGTTCCACAGTTTATAGTGTAAACTTTACACTGTAAACCTTTCCATTTTATCATATTATTTTCTTTATGTGATTTACAGATCATTGCTGAAATACTTCCGTGTTTAGATTTAAATTAACGATATACTAGTAATTGCAATGATAAAAAAGTTTTAAAGTATTTGAAAACATTTTAAAAGCAATTCACTGATACTATAATCGTTAAAAGGGTCCGCCGTATTCTATTTAGTTCCAATGTCCAATTATTTCGCTCAAAATAATACATATCTCACTAATGCCTTATGGTTTATGCTCTCTCTTTATATTCCAATATTATTTCTCTGCACTTTTTGCTCTTTTTTTGTTATTCCCAAAAATCAAATCATCATTAGCTCTGTTCAACTCACAAAGTGACTGTGACTGGGACTGAACGCACGTGACATGCAATAATAAGAACGTGATCATCGTTCGGGTAATTTTTGGGGCTAAAATCTAAACTATTCCCGTATTGTGTGCGTACTGTCAGTTCAAATAGTATTTTACTCTTAGTTTATTAATATTTCCTCAATTTACGTTTAAATTACATGAATATCATGCATAACATACACTGTATATCTATTGATATTTTTGTAGTGAATTTTGGTATACTCTTTTTCATTCATCAGTACTTTCCATAATATGCCTTAATATTAAAGGGAAATAATTTTTTCTTTTTTTATTGGATAATATTCAAGTCACTCACATTGAGTTTTAGCGCCGCAAATTATGAACCGATGCATATTAAAATTAGTGTCGGAAAATGATTATAGAGTTGCATTTTTGTATGTGATGTTACCTAATGTATGGGAATAGGGATATGTTTCTTTTTGGTGCTGATGATATATTCTATTAATTGGTCTCATGTGCAATTGTTTTTTGATGGTTCCTAATTTTTGATTAGCATTACATTACATAATACACACCAAATGCCATCACATAGTGATGCCATCACTATGTTCATGTGTCATAACAGCACTTTTTTTTGATTTCATTCGCTAATTGTGAATATGTTTTATGAATAATGTACAGTTAATAGGTAATGTTCACTAATATTAAATGAATATGCAAAATGTGTAACGTAAACACTTATGTTTGTACATTGTAAATGTAATTATTTAATTTTTATTAAAAATTATTGAGGATAATCTCTATTTATAAGATTAATGGTATTAAAATTAGTGATTATTTCATAATATTTCATGACATTTTTAGGATAAAAAACGTTTTAATATTTAAAAAGGTTTTTTTTAAGAATCCAATAAAAGTGCGGATAATTTATTACCATCATTATCATAAAAAAGTTCGTAAAAAAATCTATTTACGCGCTAATTAATTGCTTTAATTTATAGCGCTTAAATTAATAAAATTTTAGAAAAAATACAACAACATATACAACAATAGGGAAACAGCGTTCGTTCTCATGTGAGAGATTTATTGTGATAAAATCGTCATTCCCATAAAAGGGATGCAATTAACTGAACATCGGAGACACAAATTAACAGAGACGAGAGCCTCAATTTGTCTCTTCCTTAAGTCGAGTCTCTAATTCAAGCATTTCCCATATTAGTACCTCGACACAAACACGAGTTTCATTCACAATATCCATTAACGCCTATTGTCGTTTTGCCTAAAATTACTATTGTCACACAAATTATTAATATATTAAGTCATTCATAATTAGCATTAATTTAATAATATATAAAATGTAATTATTTATTTTAATTTATTCAAATAATAAATACCATTTTAATATTAATTTAAATATTATTTTTAATAATATTTGAATAAGTTATTTGCACATTATTTAAAACATTATCATTATTTATATTATATAATGCTAAAATAATGGTCTAATAATCTAGGATATTACGTGAAATGAGAATCGGCAAAACGTGCTCAATACACGCTCCATTAACATGAGGCAATACTTAAGATGCTTTATATAAGTGCCTTAACTTATCCCTTAAAGTGTCTAAACACTACTATTTGGTCATTAGAGGCATACGACGGAATGTGATTGATTAAAATATACGAAAGTAATTTGTTAATTTAGTGAAGTGATTAATTGACATTACATTTTCAATTATCACGACACTTTTGAATCACTCTCAAAATTAACCAGAGTTTTGCGGAAAGCGTTTTAATTATCATTAACATGTGATAATTAAAGGAATTGAAAAACTCGAAAAATTTGCATACAATTTGCATATTAAATAATTTTATTATTAATATTATCCTCTTACCATTGTTGAAGAACAAATAATGCAATAAAATTGGAAGAGTAAATAGAGACAAATATTTATCCATAATGATTACTTTTATACAATTAAAAGTTATAAACGCACTTATTACTGATTAAATTTACTATTTACAAGTGACATATATCATTAGGAAATGTATATGCAGATATGGATGTAATATAATGACAGTTATTATTTTAATCTTATATTAAATCTTATATTAATTAAGTTTATGAATACACTCAATATTTACTATAAATGAGCGTGAGAAAAAAGTCCATAGATTCCAATGAATGTCAAAATAGAAGAAAATCGATGCACGATATACTATAAAATAATCTGAAACCACTTTATGCTAATTAATGAATGAATAATTTACTAATTAATAATTAAGAGCTCATTTTTTCACGCGATCAAAAAACTTTCAGCACTAAAAAAGTTTCGAACATAATAATAACATTCGCGAGAAAAGTTTTTGTTCTCATCCCATAGAGCGGCACACAAACTTTTTGCGCATCCGCCTCTTTAAAGAGTATGATGAACAATTTCATAGAGTGGCATCAGCATCATCATCATGATCATCAACACTCATATAGAATGATGCAAAAGACTGTGATCCCAGAACTAAACTAAAACCAAAATCTCTCAATACAATGCTTTAGGATCAGTGTATTGCTGTGAAGTCACACACAAAATGTGTATTGCACTGAAACACACATACACATGCGCTCTCTTTACATTATTATTGACGCTTTTAATATGCGAATGAAAAATAAAGGAAAACGAAAAATTTTTAATGTTAAATTATTATTATTATTATTATTATTATTATTATTATTAAACCCTCCTCGTCACTTGAGTCTGTCATAGACTAGGAAATTATGTAAACTAAAATTATCATCATGAATATTCATTAACATTGCTATTGTATGTAACAACACAAATTCAATTAAATGGTCTTATGGTATACTTTAGCTAATAATACCATATTATAGTCTCTTATCAGTCTGTTTTCACTGCAATACACATTGACATTGCAGTGAAAATGGATGTGATCAGTGAAAAAAAAAGTTTATCACTGTGTAATCAGTGTTCAGAAAAGGGGTCCCTAAAGACGGGGATATGAACAAAATGTGTTCCACTTTTATGAACAATAATAGGAAATGAGAGTGAACAGCGATTTTTCCCGATCACTATCACAATGCTATTTACTATTGGTATTTTGGCATTTTTAGATAGAGTTTAATGGACCCTATGGCATGGGAATCTGTCCGTATGGGGTCCTAATTCTGATCATACACTCTTTAATGCCCCCTTTTGCATCACACGCACTTTATATATTATATATCTCCCCCTAGTATTTTGTTTGCCGATAGCAAAAGCTGATTTAAGGCCCTCAGTCATAGATTTATATAAAAGGAAACGGCATACAAATTACTGTATTTGCGATTGTTTTTGCACTTTGAGTTTTTCACACTCTCATCTTTGGGGTTTCTTATGTAATGCCACGAATGGGGTGATAATGGAATTGGGGTTCTAACGGAGGCACTAATTTTAGGAATGAGGGGTTTTGTGTGAGGGAAATCAGCACCGGGACTTTGTAATTTTATTTGCATAATCATTTTGTTTTCGTTCACGTGTTTAATATGAAAGAAACTTTATTATCAAAATCCTATAGGATCAGGAATAATAAAAATCAAAGAAACATTTTTGTTTAAATTTAATGTAAGAATTGTGAAATAGATATGTAAACAAAAACGAAAGTACAGTTTTATTAAATATTTTCTTAAAATCATGTTATTTTAATAAAAGTTATGCAATGTTTAGAATTTTAAGCTCAAAAAATCATTTTTCCATAATATTTAATGATTCCGGCACCATTGGTTAAAGTAATATTCAGGGAATAGTTTTCATCAAAAGTTTAGGGTTCGCTAATATCTAATACATAACTATTCCATTTTGAAGGGCAACGTAAGTTTTTTCCTATATTTTGCACGCCAATTTGTGATAAATTGTTTTTAGCCTCTAATGTATTGTTGTTATTAACATTATATTATTTCAATGGTGATATTTTTAACCCCCGAAAAGTAATAGTGCATTAAGCATTAACTTTGATAACGCTATGACTTAACTTTTCTATGGTTTCATTATACAATTGAGAGAGAAAAGATTTGACAAAATTTAAAAGTTATTCAAAAGACACTATTATTAAAGAGATAATTAAATGGGAAAATCTTTTTCAACTTATTGTACTTTGTTATATAAACTCAATTGAACTTTCATTCAGTATCATTATACAAGTGATATATTATGATGAAACAATTGTGAAGCCGTACATATTATTATTGTTATTTTTGTGTTAAAATGCTATTTTTGGTGTTATTACATGTGTTATGCAATTGGGATGTAATACAAAACTTTTGAAACTTCAGTTCAGTGCATCACTGCATAAAGAAAGCACTGTATTAACACTTCGTAAGCACTGCGCATTAACACTTAATAATTAAGTCCATAGAGTTGAAAGTTAATACATTCAAAAATAAAGTTATTATGAGTTATTGAGTTCCGCAGAGATTTGTACCCTTTATAATGAACCCACAAAGTTATAGTTCTCAAAGTTATAGTTATTAAATGCAATAAAGGGTCAAACATCGTGTAAAAATACTTTTTATTTTAAAAATTAATTGCAAACTTTTTACTTAAATGTTATATCATTGCAAATAATTGAATTATTTTGTAAATGGCATTACACAACAGACTATATTGAGATGTTTTACTTTTGTTGAGTAATAATTATTCCGATTGAGTCCTCTAATTTGTTAGTACCGCTCATGTGTGTCTAATTGATTCTGATCGTAATCATGCGAATTGCGCGTGCCAATGAATAAAAGTGTTGAATAATACTGATGATAGTGTTGAGATTATCATGGGATTGAGAATGAGTTTGGATTTGAGTCGCCAGTCCATGCATATGTGTACAGTTAATACAGTGTATGTAAATTACAAGTGAGCATTAGTTTTTAAAAATGACAGTTTTTATATGAGCAATATATTTAAAAATTGAAGTTTTTATAATCATAAATACGTTGTAAATATTAAGATTATTTAAAAGATGTTTAAGAGTGATTTAGTACCACTTCTTCAAAGGATTAAAATATTCCCCTGAGTATTGTATAACTCCTGTGCACAAATCTTTATCACATTGATATTATATATAATTATATATAATATTGTTAATTGATAATTACATAAATAATGTATAATGTAATTAATTTATATTTATATTTTTTGTAACATTTATTAAATATTTAATGCAATTTTTTTTAATGAGTATGTAATTAGATTCTTTTGGATGACCGCTGACCCCTTTCTACTAAATTCATTAAAAATGGTTATTTATTGTGGGTTTAGATAATATCACTATCGAAAGTCCGCAGAATTATTTATGGGTTTATCAATTAATAATAATGAATTTCTCATATTATGATAAAGATTTATACACATGTGTTATATTCAGGGAAATATTTTAATCCTTTATTTCAAGTGATTGTATATTTTTCTAAAAGATCTTTTAAATATACCTCTGTACTCTATACCTTGATACTTGTAATACTTTTATGACTATAAAAAAGTTCAATTTTTACAAATAATGCTCATATTTAGATTGTCATTTTTCAAAACTAATGCTCACTTGTAATTTACACATACTGTATCATGTAACTTTACACTGTCCTTTCAATTTTATTTCTCACATTATTGTATTAATATAATTCATTTTTATTAACAGAATTAAATAAATTAAATTTGTTTTTATTGACAAATGTATTCCATAATTATTACGCAACAAAATTATTATGTAAAATAAAAACTATAGATAAGTGTATAAAGTATAAATGTCTTTAGCATTACATTAGCATAAGAACCAAAAACACGACAATTTTCGTGTAATAATTTTAATTTTCTCAAAATACGTATAATACGTATATATATATGTATATACATATGCAATACTATGATAAACACGTATATGAATGTAATTTTTGCGTTGTGAGTTAAGGCGGACCTAAAATTGTGCAAAACTTTTATCATAATTAACGGTAAAAGAAAAGTTTTGCATTTCTCATTATGAATTAAATGAATAAATATTAAAATCCATTAACACATATTCCCGTTATAATTTAATGAACTTTTTTGTTTTTAATATACTAAAACTTTGAGTTAATTATTTTTTATGTGAATTATATATTTTCAAATTAAATATTATATAAGTCACGTGTTTAAACATTAACTTTGAGAGAAAATTAATTATCCCCTTCAGGTCAATGTATTTTGATTATTCGCTGATTATATCATTAAGCATTGGAACACACTAAAGATAATTCAATATAATACGGGATAAACGGGAAAAGTGCTGTGTCTTGTAAATTGTCTTACAATAGTGGTGATGTAATACAAAACAGGGTCATGGAACAATTGATTCTTTGATCAGAGACGCATTAAGAGCAATATTATTGTGGAGTACTCTTTTGGGACTATTCAATTGATTCTTAAGGAATTTGATCAAAACACAAAAATGCTTTACAATTGTATCTTATAATAGTAATACTTTTATTTACAAAATTATTAACTAAATTTACTTAAATAATACAATTATAATTATATAAATATACATTTATTTTTAATTTGACGAACTAAAGTAATAAAAACAATTAGTTTTTGCATTCAAATTAATAAACTTTTGTATCAATTATTATTTATTTATTTTTTACATAATTTCTGCATTTTTATAAAATTTTCTGTAAATATTATAAATAATATTTTCTTAAAAAAAGAGATATCATATTCATATGTTAAATGATAATGACAGTATTATTAAGGATCTCATCTTTGCCTTTCTTTTTTATAAAAAAGATATAAAAAGCCAATAAAATGTCACATCATTATTTATATTTATAAAAGAAAAAAGTATAATAATGACAAATACACAGTTATCATATTATAAATTATAAAATATTATAATATGAATTATGATATTATCCCATCATAAGAGTGATGTTCTCTCATTTTTGTTATTCCCTAAAAATTTATCATCACTCTTCACACGAAAAGATAATAATAATTTAAATTTGAGACGTTTTTTTTAACGTTATCCCATTTAATGCTCATTTTATTATTATTATCATCGTATTCCTAAAGTCGTGTGTCCCTATAAATGAATTTTGTATTATTTGGACCGTGAATTTAAATTTAAATTCCTTTAGTTTTGGGGCATCGCAATTGTCATTTGATTTTCAAGCAAAAGATAAGAATAATATCAAAATGAAGCGTATTAATTTTCGATAATCATAAAAGAAATATTTTTTATTTTAAAAGCGGCGGAACCTCTTTTATTAATTCAAAATATGCTTAAAATTTGAATAATAATATTAAAATAAATTCACAATTAAGCGTGACTGTTTTATTTTAATATATTTTTGATTAAAGTTTATTGAAATTCTTTAGACGAAATAGAAAAAGGCGAAAGTAAAGAATACACTCATATTGTTTCTCATTCTCACACTTTAACATTATTATCATCACTTTTCTGTTCACTATTTGAGTGTGTACCAAAAAAGAGAAAAAATTTCATGAACAAAATGAAGAAATCGATTGTATTGTGTTTTATTTCTTAGTTTTTGGTGATAACACTTTTTGGTTCACATCACACTTTTGTTTCAATATATACATTTCACTTTGGAACTGATATCGAAAAATTTGAGGGTCCAAAAAATATCAAAAATCACTGATGCGGAATTAAGTTATTTCTTTGTATTTGGGTCTTTACTCTGGTCTTTGGCCCTCTCTTTTGCCATTTACTTTATGATTGAGAGAGAGAGAGAGAGAGAGAGAGAGAGAGAGAGAGAGAGAGAGAGAGGGGGGGAGGGAGAGAGAGAGAGAT
>JAQIWM010000183.1:0-12259 GCA_034695285.1 Eniochthonius minutissimus | reverse complement strand
GCGAGAAACACGCATTGTATCTTTTCTTTAATCGTAAATTAAGGTTTACATATTGTTTATCATGTCGTTCGCGCTCTCTTCGTTAACTCCATGTGCGTTCGACACGTGTCCAAATATTACATACAATATACCAAATTAAGGTTTAAGTATTGATTGACAATTATCAATGATGTATTTTTTTAATGCATGATTATAATTTTTAAGAGACGTGTGAAAGTAATGCAATGTTTGTGTTAATGAATTCAGTATCTTTGAGTGGTTTCACCGTGACTTTCACGTGAATAGAGCAAATCAATATTACGTAAAGTGCATTTTTATTTATCAATTCAATATTTTATTTGTACATAGACATTTGTAAATATAGACATACATTCCTTTGATTAAATTGCGCAAAATTATTAATAAATTTAAAAATATCATGCGCGAGTTCTGTTCATTTTTTATTTGTTTAATTAATTTATTATTTTGTTATATATATTTTAGTTATATATATAAATTATTTATTATATATAAACTTATCAATTAGATAATCATTGTAGAAATATTTAAGAGAAAAATTTTATGGAATTATAATGTCATAAATTATATTATAAAATAAGAGTTAAGGTTATGCTTCAGACTCTGAAGTTCAGAGTATAGTTTGATTATCACTGCAGTATAATTGCCATTATAAGCAGATATACTTAACTTGCAATGTACATTTTAGTCACTTAATTGTTAGTTGCAATAAATATTAAAAAAGTTTAGTCAATGGACTAAAAATAAAAAATTAATCGAAAATCAAACAAAGGACTAAATCTATTTAGTTCTTTATCACTTTTAGTTTCTTGATTTTTCTATAATTTTCAACTGTTATTTTGCTAAAATACAGGTAATATTTCTGTTTTATGCTATAAAATTACATTTTTGAAATTTAAAAGCAAAAAACAATACAAAAAAGCAACAATACATGAAAGCTAAATAATTCAATTAAAGCTTAAATGTTAATAGATTTATTTAACGTTAAAATGTATGGTTTTTCTTATATTTTAATAAATTATTTTGCGATTAAACTAAGAATTAAGCTTTTAATCTAAGACTATAACTGAAACTAAATCATTTATTAACTAGTAGCATTTTATAGAACTAATAAATTATTTAGTAATAATACATACTGTATTAAGTCTAAATATCGTATTAATATGCAAACTAAAAACTAAAGGAATTTTTAGTTTAGTCGTTTGACATTATACATAATAAAAATAAAAAATTTAAAAACAATGCAAAATATTAAAATATTATTAATATTATATTATTATTATTATATTAAAATATTATTTATATGCTTAAATGTTTTACATTAAATAAACTCACAATCATTTCAATGATCTTTAATTTTAAAATTCCATTAATAATAATAATATCATTAAAAGTTTTTATTACAATTATAAAAGATTTTATCGGTTAAATTGAGCGTATATTATGAAATTGTTTATGAAAAAAATTTAAATTTTTTTAAATTCTGTAAAAATATTTTTCTATTTATGTTTATTTAATAATAATATATAATATCGTAAACATCTCTCTTTATCATGATTATCAATTGAAAAATGATCCAAATGATCACTTTCAAAGAAAAACTTTAAAGTGCCGCTCTGTTTTACAAACATTTCAAAACAGAGATAATTTTATATTATTGTATTGTAAATAAAATTTTATATAATTTAATAAATTAAATGATAAAATATTGAATAATAATGAATTAAAAAAAGTTGTAATTAAAAAAAGTTTATACTATTATTATATAATATATATAATTAATAATATAAATAAATCAATAAAATAGTGTGTCTCTGTCTCACAGAGGTGCGCTTTAAGTGCTAAAAGTAAATAAAAAGTTTAAAAAGGGGGGGAATTGAATAGTGCTGTTAAAAAAGGGATGCTCACAATTTTACGGTAAATGGGAGTTTATATTAACTATAATAATATATAGAAAGAGAATTGGGATATTCAGCGTGATACATTAAGGAAATTGTTTATTGTATTGAGGATGATTGACTTTCTTAAGATCAAAAGAATTTGCCGCTGTTATTTTGGTAGGGAATTATTGCTTTAGGCAATAGTTATAAGTACATGATTTAAGACTCTCTCTCCATTCCTAAAAAGGCATCAAACTTCTTTGGAGTTGTTTTAGCCTTTGATGAGTTTTTCTCATTCACAACCAAAGTACTGAAGCAAATACTAGTACCAAACTCAACCAATACTAATAATAAGTCAGTGATTTCTCTTTAACTCGTTTTTTATTTTTGCACATCTGATAAATTTTCATCTTCATCATCATCGCCCATCAGACGCGATTCATTTGCTAGTGAATCGCTGTTTTAGAGAGTTGCCTCCAGAAGGTCAATGTGGTCACAAACCGCTATGGGCTATTTGTAATGATAAATCACTTCATAGTTAATATAAAGCAAATAATGGATGCCACGGAAAGTGTATGGAGTCTGTAATTTATGGTAATAAACCTTCAAAACACACACATAAGCAACAGTACAAAACACGTCGTATTGTTGTATATGCGCCTCTCTCTCTCTCTCTCTCTCTCTCTCTCTCTCTCTCTCTCTTTCTCAAACATGGTTAGGAAAACAAAATGTGCATTAAATTTGTTCAAAGACAAAATGACACATGTAAAACTGGAAAAGGAAATTAGTTAACAGTGATCATGAGGATGAGAGGATGAGTGAGGGGCGTTACTTTATAATACATTTCGTCGGTGCGGCGTGACACTAGTATGTGATTAATTATGAAGCCCGATCAAAATTAGCTTTTTCTCTCGTCTGATATCATGACCCTTATATCATGGCAATCACGGAATGCAGTGAATATACATCACATAGATACTTGTGCATAAGTAAAATACTTCAGGAGCGTTTTGCACACCTTTTCGCCCCTCTTGACTATTAACTATTCACCAGTAACTATTGAAATTCACTATCTGTGATAGTTTTAGTTAGTTTGACTGTATTGGCGTTAATACCACGAGAAATGTTGGAGTTTATCTCGCGCGTAGGACGCGTTTTATTGAGTTTAAGCCCCATATTTAAGAAACAAAACAAAATATCTTAGGAGTGGACGCGAATCCGCCCCTCGGCTGTTATCGCTCCTTTGGTGTGTGACGTTCATATATTCTCCCTCTTTATCTTATTGTAGCTTTTCCAAGTTTTGAGTTTGCATTTGCCTATCACTTGAGCAACAAGTCAAAAGTCCCTCACTCGGTGTGTGTGTGTATGTGTGAGTTGCTCCTTTGTCCATCAAAAAGTACTAAGAGAAAGAAAGAGAGAGGGAGAGAGAGAAGAAGAAGAATCTTCGATGATCCCCGGCGCTGGTGAACAGGTTCTTAAAGTCGGCTGTGGATTGGTTACAAGTTAAGGGGAATGCGCTCTGTGCCTCTCTCTCGTCTTCAGTGTATAACTTGTAAAAGTAGTGCTATTCTGAAACGACTAATGTGAAGTTCTAATGTATTGCCCCTATGTTTATATGGTGAATCGCAATAGGAATGGGGCGCTGTGTGCAGCGTTACTAAGACTGTTAAGCTCAAAGGAGCATAGTGCAGGAGCATAGAGGATCCACAAAGTGAGTGGTGCTGCTGCTACTTCAGTGCTGTTATTCTATTGCTGCAATCGTCGGCCGCCGTCTCAAAGTAAAAGGCAGCAGCATAGAGAGAGAGAGAAGTGAGAGTGGTGAAATTGCCGCATTTGTTGTGGAATTTACACCTCTTCCCATCTTTTGAGTGTGCTCCTGATTAAGCATGCCGCACGTCGGCAGTGCAGGAGGTGAAGACTTAGCATCATCAGATGAAATCAAAGTGTTTAAGGATGAGGGTGACGAAGAAAAGCGTGCGTCTGCCGAAAATTTGACCGATCTTAAGTCAAGTCTCATCACTGAAGGAGAACAGGTCTGTGATACATACATATATATAACCACGATATGTGTATGTGAATATGTGTTTATATGTGTCTGTGCATTGCTTTTTCAGTATTTTCTTCTCTCTCTTTGTATGGGAATATTTTCACTTTAACGTTACTAGTTACGAGTTTTTCTTCGGGACCCTGTTGAAGGACGCGGAGAAAAAGTTAGGGCATGGCGATGAGTCTCTAGTCTCTAGTACTCTCACCCTATGCTCTTTGCTAAAGCAAAGAGCATACTCTCACAGTATCACACACTCCCTCAACTTTGTTAGTTTCAACACATTTTGTGCATTCACTCCTATGTTCATATTACACTTAACTATACAGTTATTTCTATGTTCAGTTATAAATAAGTATGTGTGTATGTATATATAACACAAATTCGCATCCTCTTCCGGCAAAAGTTGTGCTGTCCCCGTCCCGTTCACTGTTCACTATGTATTGATATGTTTTGATATTCACATGGTGAAAATATAAACATTTGAGCAGTGAAAAACATTACCCTCATTTGTTTCTATTTTACTATGCATTAACATGATTGCCATACCATAACCATACCCTCATATGATTACATACACCACATACCATATAACTATAACCATCCCATTTAATTTCTCTTTTGATAGGATAAGAGTTCACAAGTATCGGGAGTACAGAGTTTCTCATCAAACAAAACAAATAATCATCATATTCAAAGACCAGAGAGCAGTACACCAACTTTTGGTAAGTATACGATTAAACGTAATACTAGTGTTAGTTATACACGTGAAGAAACATAATTAACACAAATGCACTAATAATGTGAAATAATAAAGTACTTATTAGCGATTCATTGTTTTTCGCTTTACTTAACACATTAATAAGCACTTTGCATATATTCAACCTGTTCAATGATAATATACAAGTATATATAATATACTAGTATCTGTTCAACTGTTTCTCTTCTAATGTGCTGTTCCAAATGAACTGCCGTCTGTAAAACATGACACTAGTCAATGTGGAATATTCGCAATTTGCCATCATCGCACCAATACCAATGACTTTGGGATGTATGACACGACATTCACGCCAAAAACTTTTCATCACTTAACTACAGTTATACTATAGTATAGTTATAACATTTTTTTTGTGACGAAAAAATGTAACAAAAAACATGTTTAAAGAAGTAAATTATAATGTTATTCATTTGTAGAGCCATTATTAGTATTTTTTTGACCAAAACATTGAAATTAAATGCGATAATGCGACAATGAAAAACAATCCTTTACATTATACTGTAACCAGTGAAGTGTACTGCTTAATTCTCACCCCGAAATTTAATGGATCATTAATTTCTATGCCGTTTCGACCTTTGGGCGGAGATATTACTTTTGCTTATGTCGTTTGAGTCCATGTTATATTATGCAATTGTAAATGTACAGAGGATAACTTTCATGGCCTGTTGCATATAATCAGTTAAAAGTTATTAGACTTGTAAGAATACTAATGCATTATTTACTTTAAGAAAAGGTTTTTTCCTTTAGTACAATTACATACACTAGTACTAGTGATACCTCATAGTTCCTAATTGGGCTGCTCCCCAATGTAATTGACAGGGCACAAATGTAACCAAAGCCCATAGCGCCAAAACGCACTGAAATGTGTACTATGTGTACGATGTGTGATATCGTTAGTCCATGTTGAATTAGTTATGCCAATTGCTGTTTTATTGTCTGAAGGACGTTCATGCATAGACAAATACTATTCTTTTGCCCTTCTCACTTCTAATTTCTCCCAGTCTGATTCTAGTGAGTGCGATTGCCATCTCATCCTTAGCAAGTTGTAAGTGCACGTCTCAAGTAATTGCATCCGCACTTAAAAATATACCCTCTCTCATTAGCATTTTGCATTTTAATTACAATCACAAACTATTGAGCATTTTGCATTTTAAGTTTAGTGTATTTAAAAGCCATTTGAGGAAAAAATTAGTATTATTATGGATACTATCGTGTGGAACAGTGTGGCATTGTGATGAGGAGTAAATGAGCAAAAAAAGGAAATCATATTTACCCATGGATCTAAAAATGAGTACAAAGTATGACTATGTACTGACTATGTACTGACTATGTACTGAGAGAAGGCACTTAAAATCCACGGATACAGCCAAAGTCTTTGATACAAATTTTTTTTGTCTCTTTCCTTAAAAAGCATATGCTTCAAAAACTAAATTATTTTGTGAAATCTCTTTCTTTATGAGTGTAGTAAAAAATATATGTATATATACAGTAAAGTATATTTTGAATACGTACAGTACATCTGTCATTAGAATGACTTCACATTTGTCATCAGTATGAATTGCATAATTTTTACCTCTTACAACTTAGAAAGTTAAACTTACTAGTTAAACTTTCTCAAGAATTAAAAGGGTGGAATGACCGGATTTAAGTATTGCTATTTTTTAAAAAAAATAGTAATACTTAAAAAACACTTTCTTATGCCAACAGTTTAATTACGCCGATAGGTTATTGGGAGTTATTGAAGTTCCTATGCAAGTTATGCAAGTGTCATGTGAATTCATTTATGGCTCTAACTTTGGCAGTTTTGAGGCTTTTATTATTCAATTGGACGCAAAAAAATTATTGCTTTGTGTAAATTTGAGGCCTTAAGTTAACCCATCATCATCAATTAATTGTCATTTCTCAAGTTAGTTACCCCTTTACTTACTACTAGTTAACTTCGTATTATTATTCCACCCTTGAAAAATTGCAGTGACACACCTGACAGGCCTTAAATATGTATTTTTTCGTTTACTTATGTTTCTTAAATGTTTTTTGTGGTGCAATGAGCCTGAAATGATCATTAATCAGTGCTGAAAATATTCAAAAAATTGGCTTAAGAAACACAACATGTTAATATAATATATAATATATATATATATAATATCACATTGCACCATGACACTTCCTTCTTTAATATACATTTTCTTTTCCACAATTATTTGAAAGAAATGAGTTGAAGCGATCGGATTGTTGCTGAAGGAAGAGTATATATATAATAACTATTCTTTTGTCCCTTTTGTTTCTTATCTTTGGATCAGGATTACTCTTTCTTTTAACGTGAATTTGTATGTGTATTTATATGTGTACGGTCGTTATTTAGCTATTATCAGTTTAGTGCTGCAATTTTTTTTCTTTTTCCGATCTTTAAATCGGATTGCATCAGTGACGCACCTGCACCTGGCGATGGGCAAATTAGGACCTAAAGGACCTAAATATTCCAGAAAAGGTTTTTACTGCAAATAAAATCTCTAAATGCCCCGAAGTGTGTAATCCTTTATGGAATTGAAGGCCATAGTTATGACTTTAATATTATAATAATAATAATAATTTCTATGCTTTATCATGTTTCGGTGGTTATATTTTTGAAATGTCACTCTGTATTTTTGCTTCTTTAGGTAAGCCATTCGATGCCATTTCACACTCACCATTTCAATATGCTCTCACACATTCACCATATCATCACCATCATCATCATCCCAATGGTACATTGGGAGCTGTACCTATGGTAAGTTACAAATTGGAATTTATCATTTATGTACATGTATAAACATTATTTTTATGATGCGATGCGAATTTTCTTTACGGTTTAACTCACTGCAGAGTGCTCTTTAGGAATTTTTCCAATTATTGTTTGTTATTATTGAGGGTTTGAAATACTAGTATTAGTATATACAGGTGTAGAGAGAGGGTATAGAGGGAATAGAGGGGTTAAAAGGGAGACATTTTATTGAACTTTGTGCTTAGTGTCCTGGTACTAGTAAGTCATATGTTTCTAAATTGAGTTAATTGACGGATAATCACATTTTCATTGAGGCATGCGATAGTGATCATTAGCATTTGTGTAATGTTTGGCAATTTGACTTTGGCACTATTTTAGCACATGCATTTGCATATGTGTGTACCTCACCCTCACTGTTTGGTGATTTACATCATACACGGTTTGCCAAAAAATATAAATGTTCGCTTCTGCTGTGGTGCTCATAGTTTATGTTTGAGCATATTTTAACCTCCTGTGGTGGTTTAGGAGTTTGGTATTGGTATAGCTATTGCTATTGCTATTGCTAGTACTAGTACTAGTGCTAGTGGTGTGTACGTTCCGGATTCGTTCGTTGCTTATTTTCGTAGTGCTTCGGGGGTATGTGTGCGTTCCAGATACAGATTGTGTGTGTTGGAAAGATTCGTGTAATTTAGGACTATGGTTGCCAAGAATATTATCTTTAAGAGTTCTATTGCTAGTAGTGCTATAGTCAGTTGTTTTGTATGCTGTAGTGTTACCATCTGCAGCGTTTCAATGGTGTCTCTTTCTTCTTCGCAGTATTTAGGAGGGACGTGTATATAACGCGAGAGATAGAGATAGAGGAGGGGAAAGTATTCATTTATAAGCGCGTTCATTTGTGTATTGATTGATAGACCATATTTCATTTTGGAGAGCATTAGTATTAGTATAGCACTAGTATTAGTATTAGTAAGCGCGATGACGCGACAGGCCACAAGAACGTGTTGCCATTTAATCTTTTGTTTACTTTGCCAAATTCAAGTCGTTATCACCAAAGATATATGTATACATACTTGAGAATAGAATTGCTCATTTCCCCACTAAAGGTATTGAATTGAAAGGATTCTATGATTGTAATTTGCACCCCGAACCGAAGAAAAATAAAAGCACACATACTGTTGTTCTCTTTTGGGAACATACTATCAATACTTATACATGCAGCACCTTATCATTATCATGTCTTGTTACTGCCTTATCATCAATGCAATTTAACTTTATTGCCATACTATACCATACCATGATTAGTCTTTAACTTATCGCGGACAATTGAATCCTCCTTTTGTGAAACACTTCGCTCTATGCACAGATTTTTTTTTTTATGAAAACAATGGTTGTTTCAAACAATAATGCAATTGACTTTGGAATGTACCTGTTGATAACACGAGTGACAATATACTTACGAATGAGAAAAATTATTGTCTTACATTATTCTTTATAAACAATAATCACTTTTTTCTATGATGTGATGTGATTTTAATAACAAAGAACATTTCATATCAATTCACTAAAATTGATCCGGAATAACCCTTCATTTTATTACTATCTTCAAACGCAGAAATAGCATTGTATTACCAAATAACATACATATTTTGTATATTCAGAAAGGATTATATTACGAAATATGAGACAAATATTTTTCTCTCATATCCTCTTCTCTCTCAGTCTCTCTCACACACCACTCACTCTCTCTCTCTCACTCCCTCTCAGTCTCTCTCTCTCTCGCACTATATTCATTTGTTAGTTTTCTGGTCCCTAAATATTTGATGGCATTTGACCATTCGTGTCATGCCAATAGCTAAATGCTTTTAAAGTATTAGTATTCATATAGAATGCATTTGGATTTAAAAGTGTCCCCGCGGATTGATCACGAAAATTTTATAATTGAACACCCCTTCTCTCACCTGAACTAAATGAACACGAAAAGACTGAGATGAAAATACCAACATTTAAATCAGAAGGTAACCAGTGCTTAGAGAAAGCCATTCATCTTATTGCCATGGGGCGAAGAAAGCTTTTAGCTGGCGCCTCAAAGACCTGTTTAGAAACCTCTACCAATACTAGTGGTAGTGATTTTTGAAAGAAGCAGAGAAAGAGAGACTTTAAAGTGTATTGAATCTTGTTCGTGAATGCTCGTGATTCCTGTGCCTATTCTGATAACACTAACTAAGTATGCTCCTCGTTTCTCCTTCGCCAGGACCTGCCCGTTTCATTTTCCTGGAAACGAGTTTCAGTTTGTCAGTAATTTTAACTTCAAACTGCTTTTCACTCTCTATGACTCTCTATGACTCTCTATCACTAGTGTGTGGAAGCATCGTTTCATGCACGCAAAGAAACTTTTTGGCCATTTCTATGAATCTTATTATTACATTAATTAAATGCAATGCAAAGGGTGGAGCCGTTTGACTTCACACGTTTTCGGTCACTTGATTTTATGGCCATAATTTTCTCAGATAAACACATAGAAATTGTTAGGACCAAAATCGATTATTCGTCTCTTGATTATCATATCCCATGAGACCCTAATTTAAGCAAATGGCACCTTAAACCTTAAATCACAATTTAAATGAAAAATGTTCATTTGTTTTTCTCAGAAGTTAACTTGTTTTTTGTTGCTTATCGTACAAACAAAAGGGGGAAGGTGAAGGTACCTGAACTGATGACATGACAATGCTCATTTCAGTAGAAACTGATGAGATGCCTTTTGCCTGTTATTTTCTGCCACTGTTGTGGTTAGTTGCATCAGTGAAGTATGGTACAGTACTTTATTTTGTGGCCTGACACTTTGCCATGTTCAATATGATGTCCATCAAAATCATTGTGTTCCACGCTTAGTGGGTACATACATGTGTGTATGTACATACGAGTACATAGTCTGAAACAATTTGGAAGCAAATAATGTTATGAAACTCTTACAGCGTGTATTAGGTAATAGGTAATAGGTTATTCTTTATGGTTTTTTCATTCTTTTTTGTGTAGAATTGTAGTATAGAATAGTAGAATTGTTGCAGGGGAATTGTTGCATTCGGTTGTTTGAATTTTGAAAGTCTTACTCAAAACAAGAGCGCGCTAAGTTGTGAGTTTTCCTGCCCTGTGGGCTTCCACCTGATGACATTTAAATTACACCTTAAAGTACCATGCCAAGTAAATGGTGTGTAAAGTTGTTGTTAGTGAAGAGGAGAGAGAGAGAAAAGAGCGAAAATGTATGCTTCAGAACTTTGGAACTTTAGACTCTAAAGTTTAGAGTTCTCTCGATTTATATTTTGCTCATTTTATATCATACTTTATTCGAGTGATATTTATTCCGTGCCAACATGCAGTTGGTCGTGGTCACCATAGCGTGCCATTAATGATTAACGTTTTTATTGTGGTCTTTGTTGACGTTTTATTGAGCATTAAAGAGATTTTTAGACTCAAATGAATTCAGGTGATGCTAAAATGCTCGCACTATGCTCTGACTATGCGAGCACTATGCTCGCACTCCATTTGGCATTTGTCTGATTATTACTTTCACTATTATTAACTGTACAGACATTCGCTTCATTTTTGTAGCAATTTAAAAATGTAATAACTAATATCAGACAATGTGAACAATTCTCACAAAAATTAAGTGCATAGAGACTTAGTGCATGCCTATGCCTATGAAAATGGTAAAAAGGGATATATATGTTGCAAAATGAGGATGGACGGAGAAAGCAGTACATTCTACACACTGTACAGACGTAATCCATCACAGATGACAGCCGTTGCCTTCAGGCCATTGACATTCGCCATGTAAAGGAGGCGTAGAGTCAGTATTTATATCATTCGCTTTGCTCTTTCTCTTTCCAAGTTAACACTAACTCGTATTGAGGGCAGCGTTAACTTCTATGGTACTTCTACGGTTTTAGTATCATCGCTTTTTTTTTCTTTGAGCCCAACAGAACAGACATGATCATGTGCCTCTCAAAGTCCCTTAGACACGCTTCACTGATCCTTCATCAGTATTAGTCCTGTACCTAGTCACTGATGTATTTTCATTTCCCTTTTTTCGAAATTTGAATACCATTGCGTGAATATGGCATGATATTTTTATAATTTATTAGATAACGATATACAAGTGAATTACCCCCGAAATTAAGAATCGTTGAATCGTCCCAATACCAGAATGGTGAAGTGCATAGAGAGATCTCTCATCCCATTGATTGTGTCTTAAGCAGTTACAGAAGTGCTCGCTTCTTGCTTCTTCACCTGCTTAGTAAAACAAGTGTGGACACACCCTGACATGGGCTAAACTTTGAACTGATATATTGCCTCTTGTTGTTGAATTGGGCGCGGTGTTGATTTTCAGCGAAATGTATGCATGTTTACACATCACCTTTTTAATACAAACTTATTATTTAGAGATAATTTGCACATTTCAAATGAGCACCATCATTTTGTTCAAAACCCTTCTTTGTTTAACACTAATTATAGCGGTTATGAAAGACAATGCAATCTGATCTCTTTTTTGTGGTCTCTTTACTAGAGGAATAGAGATGCGTCTCTCTCTCTCTCTCTCTCTCTCTCTCTCTCTGTGTGTGAATCTCTCTCTCTCTCTGTCTGTCTCTCTCTCTCTATATATCTCTCCCTCCCTCTCTCTCTGACTCTCTGACTCTCTCTCTCTCTCTTTCTGCATATCAGAAATGTACAAATCTGCGCGGACAAATTTCAAATGCGGGAGTGAAAAGAGAGAGATGTCACAC
>JAQIWM010000182.1:0-12276 GCA_034695285.1 Eniochthonius minutissimus | reverse complement strand
ATAATTGTTTGTCACTATAGAAATATGAATTAACTTTAGATTTTGTAACTAAAACACTTTTTGATATTATTTTGAAACGCGACATATTACTATTATCATAAATGGAATAGAGGGGGGATACTCCTCGGGTTATCCCAACTTTGGAGATTCTAAAAAACGCTAAGGGTACACCAGTGAGCCGAAAATTGTACATATTAAAATTAAAATTTTTTTCATAATAAACAAGTGATTTTTACTTTAATGCTTATTATTGTGCACAAGTATGTCATGTGATACCATCATATTAGCTCTACTACCAATTTATACTCAAAAATGACTATTTTATAATTTTTCAAAATTTACTATCCCCCTCAACATGTCCATTTCCATCTATGACTATTATTGTAAAAATACATTAAAAATATTTTTGCTTTTATATCCTTTCATTCTTTAATCAATAATTTATTTTATTTTTATAAATATTACGTGCAGCAATTGATGATATTACAATGTTCATTACTCAAAAAATAATGTAATTTTAGTTCGATAATTAACTTTTCTTATAAATTATATTTATAATTATTTATACGTACTTTCACCACATTATTAGCTTTAATGTATAATTATATTGTTATGTTTTTGATATATATGCAAATGAAAAAATAAATCTAATGCTTCAATATACTGTATTCTGAATTGATTACTAGTAATAGTGACGTGTCGTGTAAAGATGATCAAAATAAAACATTTTTCAATTTATTAATTTGTTGTGCTCTGAAAGATTTAGAGCACAATTTTCACACAATTTAATTGTTGAGATTATATTGGATCAATTCAAATGAATATGTTCCAAAGTAATGGCACAAAATCAAAGCAATGGAGAGACTAAACTATGACTTTATTAAAACTGAATTAATTAGTTACTATTGTCTGTGATGTGCACAGAGAAATGATTACGTTTCGAAATTTACGAATAATGCAGTTATGTGTTGTATTTATGTATAAATTGGATATTGCATTATTAATTTCAGTATTTAGCACTCAAAGTTCAGCGGTCATTGTAAAAACTCTGAGACATTTGAGTGAATTGTTTAAAAATCTTCATACGGAAAAGTGTATCGATCATTCAAATCAATGATTAAATTTCACTTTTTTGTATTTAAAATATTTCTAGTGTTTATGTAAAATAATTATTTGAATATTTTACTATTTTATTTATACAATTTTAATATTGATTGATAATTCAATAATAATTAATTTTCTCAATTGTTAATTCATATGATAAATAAATTCTGATGTTTTCAGAATTATTACTATACTTTTGACATTCTTAAAAATTTTATCTTTAGATATTTTGATTAATTTTTAATGTATAAATTCAACTGAAATTTACACAAAAAATAAATAATTTACGCGCAATATACACTTAATATTTAAAATACGCACGTGTTTTGCACGGATTTTTGTTATTTAAGTTTTATAATTAACTTTTATTTATTAAAAAATTAAAGTTATTTTATTAAATTATAATTTAAAAGTTAATTTTTGTTAATAAACATCGTAAATGTATGATAATAAAATTACTGTGAATTGTAAATTGTAAAATAATTTAAATTCGTTTAGAATTTAATAAAATATTTAAAGATAATTATTTTAATAATCACCATTTATGAACTCTGATTTTATGTCAGAGATTAAAAACATATTTAAAAAATTAAAGGAAACACTATTACATTGTAAATAAAAAAATTTATTTTTTTATTTTAAGAAATAATATTTTATTAATTGATATCAATGCATATGTAACTCTGGTTACATGGTAATAGATAATTTTATTTACAAAAATAAATTGCAATTAATAGATATAAATGTAATATTAATTTTAAAAGAATATTTAATTTCTTGGATTAGTTTACAGGATCCAATAGATTATATTATTGCAATAGATAAATAAATCAAGTAACCCCGAGACGCTTAGTCAGAGAGTGGTGGAAGATTGTATTAGATTGTATCAAGATAATGAAACTGTTGTCATAACATCAGAAAAATGGTATACATGTTAAAATAGTAAAATGTATACTGTTATAACTGCAAAAAATGGGATATGTTACAACAAAATGAGATATGATGTAAAAACAGCAGAAAAATGGGTTTTGCTCCATAAAAATGTATATTCTATGAGCTTCAACTTATAAATCATAACTTATGAGGATGACCGCGTTCCTTTTTTTGTAAATTTTTAAATTAAACCTCAATATACTTTTGGAGTAAAGTTTAAAGTGGGACAGTTGCAGCTGAGCCTAGGCTGTAAATTTCTTGGGATTTACAGCTAAGAGCTGAACTATGCAACTGAATTGCAGAGCTGCAGGTGCATGCCATGCGAAGGTCATGAGTCATGACAAAAATTCAAAAATAAAAAGTATATTTTTCAACTTTTACATTGAACATTACTAATGAAATATTTTTATCATTATTGAGGGAAAATAATAAAATTTATAAAAAAGGAGCACGGTCATCCTCATAAATTATAAGTTATGATTTACACATTTATCATGGCATTAAAAATATACAGTGAATTTTCATTATGACAATTAAATTACATTTAAAAATTATAAAAGTTAATCGTTTTTTAAATTTATATAAACGAATTTTAATTATTTATTAATTTCTAATATTTTCGTAAATATAATGTAATGTACTTACATTTTTATAATTGTTTAAAAATTGTAACGTTATTTGATCTTTTAATATATACGTTGTCAATGAAATATTTCCTCAACAGAAATGATATAGAATCCCCATTAATTTTATTGTACCCCCTCCCCCGAATCCCCTTGCCGATTTGATTCAATTTTGTATCAAATCTGCGTATTTGGGTTCTAATCGTACTCACAACAATTATTTAAAACAATTTAGGTATAGTATTTCGAGAGTTATTATCTCCACAGATACACAGACACAGCGCAAATACAATAATAACTTTCGCCACTAAAGTGCATAATATTTCATTTATAGATAAAATTAATCTTAAATATATTAAGGTCATCAATATATTTTTAACTGATATTGCAAAATAATATTTATATTATATTGAATTATAATTTATTGTTTTTTTGTGTTAATAAATTACAATGGTTTCGATAAATAAATTGTTATTTAATTTAATTATTTTGTCGATTTGCAATTTATCTTTACAAATAACAGGTAAATATTGTAGTATTTTTTAAAAAATTATTTTTATTAAATTTAAATAAGTTATATATCAAAATTTAATGCACATGATTTAGTTAAAAATTTTGTATAATTATAATATTGTAATGATGAAAGCGGTCACTCAAATTTTTAAATTTTTCTCAATAACATTATTAGTGACATTCATACTAGGAGTCGTTATTTTGTAACGACTTTCTTATTTATTTTGTAGTACTTTTGCAATTGTTTATTCAAAAATTATTAAAATATTTTTTAATTATACATTCAGAGGCAAACTCAAAACGTTTTATTAAAACCTGTAATAGTTAAATATAATTTATTTTTAATAAAATAAAATTAATAATTAAATCACTGAAAACACTAATGCAATTTTTAAGAATTTACATGTGACATATACAATGGTAGTGTTTTCGATAATTATGCTAAACACATTTTAAATTTTAAACAATTTTAATAAATCTCTTTATAAATGCATTGCATAAAACTAAAACTTTACATAATTGGGTTAAGCTTTTTAAGTTTATTGGTAATATATAATTAAACGTTTATCAACTGTCAAATAGTTTATAAAAAATAGTAAATAAAAAATTTTTAAAGTATTACTAAATAAATAAATTGTTACAAATATTTTTAATAACTTTGAAAAAAAATTACGTATAAAATATTTTAGGAGTTTGATAAAAATTAAAAATAATCAGATTTACCTAATTTTTAATTAACACATTTTAAAATAATAACGTTAATAATAATGTTATATAATAATAATGTTATATATATTATTTTAAAAGATAATGAAGAAGTTTATAATGCAAATGAAATTATTATGAAAATTCGAAATGTGGTGGTACAATACCGTCAATTAGTAACACGTTCTCATTCATCTCACAGCGTAAACGAATTAAGAACACTGTATTTTGATATTGAAAAAGAATTAAAAATAATAAGAGATTTGGAAAATGAAGTTAATGGTGAATTAAGAAAACATCCTTCACACATTGAAACAATTCATTTACAAAGAGAATTTAGTGCTCTTAAAGTTATAGAAAAACATATAATTGATTTAGAAAACATTGTCAGAAATAATTTACACGGTGAGTTAAAAAATTTAAATTAAATTAAATATTTAAATCAATATTTACAAAATTAATTAATAACTATATTAAAATTTGTTTATTTAATAACATTTTTATAATACAAATTTAAAACTAAAATAAAGTTATTAAATGTAAAATTTACATGAAAAACAATTAAATAATAAATATTTTTACAGATAATGTTTTAATACTTTTCTATTAACTGTTATTACAAGATTTATTTTAAAAAAATAACAATGATATTTATTAAACTAGGAAATATATGCGACTCAAATCATAAACTAAATAATGGACAATGCGTTTGTGATTATACTAAACATTTTGTGGATAATGGTAAAGGAATTTGTATTAAATGTGATTTAGGCACACATAAAGTTAATAATGGTAATTGCGTATGCGATAATACTAAACAATTTGTGGATAATGGTAAAGGAATTTGCATTAAATGTGATTTAAGCATACACAAAGTTAGTAATGGTAATTGCGTATGCGATAATACTAAACAATTTGCGGATAACGGTAAAGGAATTTGCATTAAATGTGATTTAAGCACACATAAAGTTAGTAATGGTAATTGCGTATGCGATGATAGCAAACAATTTGTGGATAACGGTAAAGGAATTTGCGTGAAATGCAATCAATTATTAAATCATATTTTTAAAGATGGTAAATGCGTTTGTGACGAATCAACAAAATTCGTTGATGATGGTAATAAAATATGTATAAAATGTGATAAACCAAATCATATAATAAAAAATCATAAATGTGTTTGTGATGATTCACAACAATATATTGATGATGGAAAAGGAAATTGTAAATGCGATTCCTCAAAACACAAAATAGAGTTAAAAGGAAAATGCGTATGCGATAATGCGAAAAACTATTATGACAATGGAACAGGAATTTGCATTTTATGTGACAATAGTAAAAATAAAATCATAGACCATGAAGGAAAATGTGTATGTGATTTAACAGAAAAATATGTCGATGATAATAAAGGAAATTGCATATTATGCGATGAAACTAATCACAGAGTATTTGATACTAATCGAAATTGCGTTTGTGACGCATCAAAAAATTATTTTCAAGATCCTAATGGGGTATGTATTCATTGCGATGAATCAAAATCAATGATTTTTTATCATGGTAAATGCATATGCGACTTTACGAAGAATTTTGTTGATGATGGAAAAGAAAATTGCATATTATGTGATCCGTTAAAATTTAAAATTATTTTTAATGGAAAATGCAAATGTAATTCTGCACATAATTTTATTGATGATGGAAAAGGAAATTGTGTTGAGTGTGATATAACTCAACACAAAGTTGTCGATAGTGATGGAAAATGTGTTTGTGACATGAGCAACAATTATTTCAATAATAATAAAGGAATATGCATTTATTGTAAAAAATTAAATCACAAAGTAATTAATAGTGATGGTGAATGCGTTTGCGATTCAAACAACAATTGGTTTGATAATGGAAGCGGCACATGCATCGAATGTGATCCTTTAAAACATAAGATTTATACAAAACATAAAAAATGTGTTTGCGATTCAATAAATAAATTCTATAATGATGGTGATGGAAATTGTATTATTTGCGATTTCACTAAACACAGAGTATTTGATAACGAATTGAATTGCGTGTGTGACGCTACTAATAAATATGTTAACGATGGAAAAGGAAATTGTATTATTAAATAAAATTAACACGTATTGAAATAATTATTTCAAATGATTAATAATAATATTATAATAATCTTTAACAATTATATTTATTAGTAATAATTTCCATATTCGCCAAAATATATTAAAAACAAAAAAAAAATATTAAATGCATGTAATAAGTATAATGTAAGCCATAACATCAGAGACATCATTATAAATTAGTTATATCTAAACTATTAGTATTATTTACTTTGTGGTTTATTTTATATTGTGTTTTAAACAATGTTAAACAAATTAAAATTAATTGAATTTTAACATTAATATGCCCTCAAACACATGATGATTAAAATTCTGCAGAATGAGATTCTTATAAATTAAATTTAATGTAAATAATGGAAGAGAGTGTCATATTCGCAGTAAAATACTTATGAATTTAGCGTTGAAAAACATTAACATACATTGCGGGCGATTTTTAATGTTTTACATTTAAAGTAACACTTAATTCAGTGATAGTACACATTTTTAACTCTTTAATACATATTTTGAGACGCTTTAATTATAATTAAATTGAAAATTAAAATCTTTTTATAATAAAAACAATTCTCATTAATTAAGTTTCAATGTATGAGGAAAATGATTTGTAAACACATGAAAGTCAATTGTAAAGCGCATTGAGTGTCTGATGAGTCATGATAATGATTTGTAAACGAATGAAAATCAAACTTTTTGCGATGTACATGCACACTGTATTTGTATTAATGTGTATAATTGTTTAATTATTTAGACATATTAATAACTTGTAAATAATTAATAAATTTAAAAATTTTAATAAAACTGAAACATGATCTGAAAAATAGTTTAACACATGTTTAATTCATATCCGTGATTAAAACTAGATTAAGACTATGTTATTCGCAACCTTAAATTGAATAACTAAATTTAAGTCAATATATGTCGACATACAAAGACAGTCACAGGTTTGAATGATAAACACCATTGCAAAATAAAGTTTAAAAATAATCTACATGTTATTGAGAATTATTATATCCTTTATTATGTATAATTTCCATTTAATAAAAACAAAAAAATATTTATCTAATTGTTGCAACAACATTTTATATAATATTTTTCATTGTTACATATAGTAAAGCATTTTCAGTAATTTCACATGAACAATTGTAATACTTTTATGCTCATAATAAAATTGCAATTTTAAAAAACAATTAAAATAATAAAAATGCTAATTTTTAAAAATATTAAATAAATTAATTGAACTTTTCTGAACAAATCTTCAGCACTATGCCAAAATATCCTCGGCTCTGCGCACGTATCGTACTTTTATAGTATACTCAACAGAATTAATGATGTCGCTTAAGAAATGTATTTAAGAATCATTTTTTAACAATTACATGTATAATTAATGTATGTTAATTTGATAAAGTGATTATTATAACATGCAGTATTAACAGAATCGAAGTTTCACTGTACTCGTTCTTCTTATTTATTCCTATCACTAAAATGGATTATATTCAATCACATACTTGAGTATTTTAAATCTGTATAATTTTTTAAAGTTCTTAATTTTATAGAATTTAATTTTAGTATTTTATTTTTTAATTTTGTATCAAAAGAATATAATACATGGCTTATGACAAACCAACGTCTAAAATTCACAAAACAGATATTTAAAAATTCAATGACTAAAGTGCTATTGTAAAATAAAAAATAGGATATAAGATAAGTGCAGAAAAATGATATTACAGTAGAGTCTCTCTATAGTGAACCTCTTTATAGTAAATTTTCGTTATAGTGAATGGATTTTTAGGCTTTCATAGGTTCATATATTCATAGAAACTAATGTTAAATATACTCTTTATAATGAAAACTTTTTATTGTAAACAATATTTTGGTGTCCCAAACACGTTCACTATAGAGAGGCTTAACTGTATATTAAAATTTTACCTTAGTATGACATTGAAGGGAATTGTATGGCATTATAGTAAAACATTTACATTTAAACTAATTATTTAACATATTGCCATTTTCTCGTAGAATAATCTTTCAATTTATGAATGCAAACATAAAATATTTAATAAAGATAACAACAATGGAAAGACTGAAAACTTTCATGATTTTCATCTTTATAAAATGCATTAAAGTTTTAAATTATAATTTAATACTAGATTTAATACTATTTTAATAAAATTTTATTAGTAAATATATTAAAATGTGAAATGCTGCAAAATTCTATAAAAAAATATTTTAAAATTAATTATTTATAAAAATTTTATATTATTTTTATAAATTACGGATCTAAAATAGTAAAATTGTTGCAATTACGAAAATAAAAAAATGATAATTAATTTTTTTGATCAATATAATTAATTATGTATTAGGGTCAAAAATTGAACTTTAAACGTATTGCAAAATAATATCACATAAAAATCAATATATTTTTTATGTATAAATATAATTAACACGAATTAACATTTGTTATTTAAACTATTTAATAAAATGATTTCTATTAATAATTGAATTTTTCTGAGGACATCATTGTTGTTTACTTTTGTCTTTCTCGGTATAGACGACCCGTTCATCGTTTCACCACAATTAAAATGTGTTAATATACTCTCTTTTGGTAGAAATTGAAGAATATCCTTAATATTATTCTCTATTAATCTACGATATGTCAATCGAAGTCTTAAACTATTCTCAATGAATATATTACCATTATTGGTGTTTACTATTGTCTTTCTCGGTATGGATGACGCGTACATCGTTTCGCCACAATCAAAAAGGGTTAATATACTCTCTTTTGGTAGAAATTGAAGAATATCCTTAACATTATTTTCTATTAATCTACGATATGTCAATCGAAGTCATAAACTATTCTCAATGAATATATTACCAAATAATGTTCAAATAATGTTCTTAAAACCTAAAAAGATATCCAGTAATATATTGCATTTCCACATTATAAAATACTATATATTTTCTAAATATATTAATTTAGATATGACCGCAGTATTTCTGAGGACATCATTGTTGTTTACTTTTGTCTTTCTCGGTATAGACGACCCGTTCATCGTTTCACCACAATTAAAATGTGTTAATATACTCTCTTTTGGTAGAAATTGAAGAATATCCTTAATATTATTCTCTATTAATCTACGATATGTCAATCGAAGTCTTAAACTATTCTCAATGAATATATTACCATTATTGGTGTTTACTATTGTCTTTCTCGGTATGGATGACGCGTACATCGTTTCGCCACAATCAAAAAGGGTTAATATACTCTCTTTTGGTAGAAATTGAAGAATATCCTTAACATTATTTTCTATTAATCTACAGTCAGTTCTATTAAAATGTCGTGTCTGAAATACAAGTAAATTTATTGGAATGACATTCAAATAATTTGAGAGAACATTCAAAAGATGTTCTTTGATGTCATCATATTGCCTCTTGATCCACGTAAGTGATTCCACTTTCTTTGGCTTCCTAGTCATCAACAAATGAACAATCTCTTTGCGGTGTGACAATTTATACGTCCCAAAGTTATAAAACTCATAATTGATTGTTAAGACCTTCGCCAATTTGTGACCTGATATATTCTTCAGAATGCTTTCCATGAGATATTTATTTCCGTATTAAAGTAATTGACAATGTTAATAACTTAATAATATTAATAAAATTTTAACACATTATTAATATTTACAATAAAAGATATAATTAGAATAATATAAATCATTTTTATATTTTTAAACAAATTTAATAAAAAATAATTCATTTATTTTTACATTATTAATTTATTATAAATAATAATAATATCTTTAAAATAACATAACTAATAAGTTATTTTAACGATACATGTATTATACAGTATTATCTCTATGTAATATCTCTATTAACTAATTCTGACTCTCTCATCGTAAGATTAAAAAACAAAATGTTTTCTAAATTTTTAGTTTTTATTAGTTTCTGTATCAATAATTATTTATCATTTATTAATACATTTCTAATGAAAGCATAAAACAAAAATTTAAAAACAATTACTTTTATTTACATTCTTTTTATAAATTAACATATTTAAAAAATGTGTAAATAAAAATGGCATAAATGTGTACTGATATGTTTTGATAATTACTAAATTATTAATAATAATTCTCAAATATCCGAATTGTATTTATTATTATTATAGATAACATACATTGTTGTGTCTTACAATTATCTTACATGTAATTTATAATAATAAATTATTACTAATAACATAATTTTTTATATTATTTCTCATGCTAATTGATAATTTTAATTAACTGAAAAAATAAGAAAATATGTCGTCGTACAAAATACCACGAACTAAAATAATGCAATAATTTATTAATTATATATGTTCTATGATAAAGGTGATAATACCTGATAAAAGTGATAATTATTTATAGGGAATATGCCATAACAGTATATTCCAATGAAATTTCCTGAGAGATGTTCAATTAAATTATATAACTAAAATTATAAAAATTAATTAATTATAATATTTTATTAACATATTTTTAATATTGTTATTATACTTTTAGTTTTAGTTTTAGATTCAATTTATCGTTGACAATTAAAGAGAAAATTTTATTATAAGGTTTACGAGCAAATAATGATATACTATTCATTGTTAAAATAATCAAAAATACAAATGCAAATATGTGTGATAATATAATTCCTACGCCCACTTTAAGAAAGAGATGACCATTGCCAAAAAAAGTAACATATAACATAAGATCAATTATTACAGAGAAAAATAAATGAAATGCCATTCCAATAATTTCCATTGAATCGGAAAATTGTTTTGTTAATTTTGAAAAATTATTATGCTCAATTACTGATGTATTTAAATTATTATTTAAAATAAAATAATTTTTATATAATTGTTTAAAGTGATATTTTAAATAAAGTGACGGAAGGTAAAGTAAAGTAAATACTGTCCATCCTGAACTAAGTAGTGTTATTTCCCAAAATAAATTTATAATAATCCATATAATTACGCAATTAATTGTATAATATTTATATTGTTGATATGACAAATAACTAAATAAACTGTAAAGAATTGTGCAAGTAATTGTTGTCAATGGTAAACCCCATTTTAATATAATTTTGGTCATTTTTGCTCTGTAACAAAACTTTTGAAGGTTTACTGTAGATAATCCGTGATTTCCTTCAGGTTGAAACAGAACCAGAAAATCAATTGATAATAATTGTTTTTTATGCTCTAAAATTATTAAATTCATTCGGGATAATGAGCAAAATATTCCCAAAAATGTGAGACCAGTATTCCAGAATTTTCGATCACGTGTGACAGTAAATACATCTCCCATTAAATTAAAATATTTTGGATCATCAATAAATATGCATAATGCATATTTTAGTGTAATAATCCAACTGAACGCTAAAATAATACCTGAAATTATTACTCTTTTTTTATTAAATTTTCCATTTAAATAACTGTCAAATGACGATGATGTAAGCAAATAATATGTTATTAAAAATGATTCAATATTATTTAGTGATTTAAATAATTGTTTGTCACTATAGAAATATGAATTAACTTTAGATTTTGTAACTAAAACACTTTTTGATATGATGATTTTGAAACGCGACATATTACTATTGTCATAGATGGAATAGAGGGAGGATATTCCCCGGGTTAATCCAACTTTGGAGATTCTAAAAAACGCTAAGAGTACACCAGTGAGCCAAAAATTGCACATATTAAAATTTTACATAATAAACAAGTAATTTTTACTTTAATACTTATTATTGTGCACAAATATGTTATGTGATACCATCATATGAGCTCTACTACCAAATTATACTCAAAAATGTCTATTTTATAATTTTTCACAATTTACCATCCCCCATCAACATGCCCATTTCCATCTATGACTATTATTTTAAAAATACATTTATCGTTTCAAATATTTCTGCTCTTATATCCTCTCATACTTTAACCAATAATTTATTTTATTTTTATAAATATTACGTGCAGCAGTTGATGATATTACAATATTCATCACTAAAAAAGTGCATTTTTAGTTCGATAATAAACATTTCTTATAAATTATATTTATAATTATTAATAAGTACTTTCACCAAATTATTAACTTTTATAATATATAGTAATTATAAAATGGCATGTATATTTAATATTAACTATCTTATTTATTTGCCATTATTATATTTTTAAGTGCCAGAGCGTTAATGCCAAATTAAGATATATCATAAATAATAATATAATGAATTTTTCCGTTGTTAATGATTAATGAATATTT
>JAQIWM010000181.1:0-12306 GCA_034695285.1 Eniochthonius minutissimus | reverse complement strand
TAAATTTACTGTAAATTTTCTGGAATTTACAGCTAAGCTTATGACCCATGACTCATGACTTATGACCCATGACCATGTAATTAAACACATTTTTAAGGTCTATATCTTAGTTTTATACTCTGAAATAAGAGTTTAATATATTTAATACATTTTGCAATTACTAATAAATTGTAAAAAACAAATTTATTGATTTTCCCTCATTTTTAAGCGCTTAATTTGAGGCGATGGCAAAACACTTATTTGAGTGACTGTACGTGTGCCGCAGTAAAACATCAAAACGTTTGTAACATTTTATAAGTAATAAAAAGTATTATTAATAAATTATTTACTTTGAACTTTTAAAAAAATTGTTTGTTAACTATTAATATATTTAATAATAAATTTAATTAAAAAACTTATTTTAGTCCCGGGGGTTAGAAATGTTATCAATATATGTATTTATTTTGACGCACGTTATAATTCATTTTAAAAATAATATTGTGTATAACTAACGCTCTTACTTTAGCTTTTTTAATATTTTTTTAAATTATTTTCTTTTGTTTAAAATAAAGTTAAGATGATCTACGTTCAGGCAGCATCATACCTATGTAATAATTACAACTATTGTATGTGAAGTCATATACATTAGTACACGTGTAAACTCCGCATACAATTACATAGTTGAAGGTGCGATTAAAATTGCTTACTGTTGTACTGCCCATTCGCAGCTAATTTTTTCACAATTTATTTGCATTGTTATTTATGAATTTAAACCATGAATAGCTCAGGAAAGTGCAGGTTTAGTGAAATCCTTTCTGAAGCTTTAAAAAATACTAAAAAATACTAAAAAAATACTAAAAAAATACTAAGGAATACTAAAGAATACTAAAAATTACTAAAATTTGAAGTAAATCGGATTACTCTAATGAATTTAGAGATTAAAATTTTTTTGTATATAATAAAATGTTTAAATTTGAAAATTATCCTCCCCTCTTCAGCATTCGGACCTTCACCATCCCTCATTCACACCATTGTGATAGATTTATCTTCCTTACCAGTTATGACTTGTTTCTAGTACAAAACACTAAAGGAGCCTAAAAACAGGCTCCTCTTTCTGACATAACGGACCTTACGCATTTGTGAAAAAAATAAAATAAACTTTACATTTTGAGCAAATTAATTAAAAGTATTGATTAATAAAATTTTGCTTTTTTCAAAATCGGCAGAAGATAGATATAAAAAAGATTTAAACAATTATCAAAATTTACATTTATCATTTGTAAAAATGTAAAACTCTATTAAATATTATTAAAAAATGTTTGTGCACATATAAATGCGCAGACGCAAACGCACACACACACACATAGACATTGAATGCTTTAGAATCGCACTGAACGCAGTGACAGTATAACAGTGCCAATGTGTGTCTGTATATTTATGTATTATGTGTTTACACATACCCAAAGATGGACGTTCCGCGACCGCTGAAACATTTGGTGCAGAAAGTGATGCGCGGATTTTATTCAATTGAAATGGTAATAATCATTGACATATTAATACGTAAACACATAATGAAAGAGGACGATATGGTGGAGATGCTGAAGTTTGAGCGGAAACAGATGAGATCATTGTTGACACTGATGAAGAATGATAAATTAATTAAATCAAAATTGCGAATTGAAACCGCATCCGATGGAAAATCATCGAAACATAATTATTATTTTATTAATTATCGTGCTTTTGTTAATGTTGTGAAATATAAATTGGACCATATGAGGAAGAAAATTGAAATCGAAGAAAGGGAAATGACTTCACGATCGGCCTTTATCTGCTCCGTTTGTAAAAAATCTTTTACTGATTTGGAAGTCGGAGAATTAATTGATCATACCACTGAAGAATTGAGGTGATAATCAATTCAAAGAAGATTATGATTTTTATTTTATTTTATTTTATTTTATTTTATTTTAATAAAAATCAATAATATAATCATATATTATTTATTAACATTTTTCAAACATTTATTTATTAACATTTTATCATTTTATTTTTAAATTTAATAAAATTTATTTATTTATTTTATTATTTTATTGTTTATTTAATATTTATGTCATTTGCTTTTATATAAATGTATAAATAATCTTTAAATTTCTAAAAAGATGTTCATTTTGTGGAAACACCGTAAATGAAGACCCAAATCATTTACCGAAATCAGACTCAAGATTAATATTAAATAAATTCAATGAAACGATGGAACCGATTTATATGCTCCTCAAAGATATGGAAGACATTCGCATTCCTTCGGATTTATTAGAACCGGAAATAGAAATAAAACCGGAACCACGTGATGGTTCGATACCGAATGATTTGTCAATGAGTGGAAGACAATGGCGTGAAAATGATCGTAATCGTGCCGCAAACAGTGAATATGAAAATATGATATTAAATGATCACAATAATTTAACCGTAAAAATTGAAGACTCTTCAAACACTGTCGATGGTCCGATGATTAAAAAAGAAGAGATCGTAAAGAAGGAGCAACCATCATGGCTCACGGAGAGCACTGTCAATACGAACATATCCAACAATGGTATTATGAACAATGATAATAATATTCATTTACCATCATCTAAATCATCGACAAAATCATCATTAAAAGTGCCATCATCTGCATCATCAACAACAGTGTTAAGTGATAATGAATCATCCAAAGAAATTCTCGAAACATTATTGATGCACGAAAAGCATCATGAACATTCAAATGCCGCATCACTTATTCTATCATCAGATAATAGTTTTATTAAAATGGAAGTGGACACTGATACCGCAGTCGATGATGAAATTATGAGTGATGATGATGATGAAGAGACTGAAACACATACACCGATGGTGAGAGTCGGAGGGAAATTGATCCCTTTGAGTGATATCGATGATAATATTATTGCGCAAATGGATAATGATGAAAAAGATGAATATATAAGACTGACGCAACAGGTCTATGCGCATATGTATGACTAAAATTGGTTTTTAATCAATATTTAGTAATTAATAGACTCAAATTAATAGGTACTTAATTGTAACATATTTTATTATTTATTGTCATTTATAAATTAATAAATGAAAATATTTATCTATTGATATATGATTTTAAACAATTTAATAATCATTAACATATAATTAAAGATTATTAATGAATAATGTTTTACCCGTTTACCGGTTTAACCGTTTACCCGTTGCCGTTTTTTGACGTCGCCGTTGACGCCGCTACGACTACTGATAAGATCCATTACTTTATCATCGAATTCATCATCTTTCGGTGGCGGAAGAAGATCGATGATACCCGCATCTTGATCCGGTTTTTTGTCCCATATTTCTGATGAATCAATAATTGGTGTATTCACGGGTGTTTTAATTACCGTCGGATCAACTACTTTAATGATTGTTGGAACTGTTGTTTGTTCAACAACAATTGGAGGTTGAATCACCACCTTTATCGGTTTATTTGGCGGTGGTTTTACAATTGGTTTTTTATTCGGAAGTGTTTGCCCCGAATTACTATTTTGTTGTGCTTTAATCAATTGTTCCTGAAGATTCGCCAATTGATTGAATTGTATCTGCTTAACCCATGAATCTTCTTCATTTGCTATTTGCTGTTCCAATTTTGCGATTTGTTTTTTAATAGTACTTACGAGTGGACTTATTCCATTGTTGTTACTTTCTGAAGTGCCGATATTTGGCGGTTTAACCGGAACTATTCCACTCGAGGAACCGCCCCCAATAATACCATTCATTGACTGCTGAAATACATCCATCCCCTGATTTACGAGACCCGTTTGAGCAGTGGCGAAGTTCTTCCCGTGGTTAGTGGCGCCGTTTATTATGCCTTGACCGGTGCCGGCGAATCCACTTGCCATATTTGCAGCAATATTGGCACCATTGCCGAATGTATTTGTTGCAACATTACCCCAGTCCCGAATCTGATTCATACCGTGATTGAAGAATCTTCCTCCAGTCTCTGATGCAAGTTTTGCCGTATCACTGACGCTATTCACCCCCTGACGAAACACATTCAGTCCAAGTCCGAGGAATCCCTTTGATCCAAAGACATTATCAAAAAAGCCTCCGATATTACCATTGTTGGGCTGATTAATGTCATTCTGTCTGTTGCGTCCAAATCCAAAGAAACGTCGATTTGGACGTTCGGTTTCTTGCGCAACAATTGAAGTTATTAACAATACGAATATAATCCTTTTAAACACCATTTTCATAATTTTCATGTGCAACAATTGATGAAAACACTAAAAATTAGCTCATAACACCGTCATACCATTTGCTTATATCTATTTTATTAGACAAAGACAATACATTTGCAGATGGACATGTCAATTTGTCAAAGATCATTACATTTGTTATACATATTGTTGTTTTTACACCAAATGTGACATATCAAATAATTCATACCCTCATATTGTCATATGACAATTTACGCATTCGATTGATATTTTTAATTACAAATACTTCTTAAAGTGGTATAATGATACGCAATTGTACCATTGATGAGGTAATCTGAACTTTTAAAGTGTCGTAATAATAAAGAGGTCATGGTTTAGAATGAACAATGAAATAATAAAAATAAAATTCATAAAAATGATCAATGACATTAATTAAGAATTCTGTACAATGATATAATTTTTAAAATAAATTTCCATAATTAATTTGTTAATTAAATTAATAATTTTATATATTATAATACTCTGACCTCAAAAAGAATTTAAATTTAATTTTCTAATGATTCAATAACCATTTTACGTGAGACAACAATAATTTTTATATTATTATTTTAAAGATATTACACTTCGATGTTAACATGATAATCGTCTGATTAATTTATTAACTATAACTACAGTATTGTTATTTATAACACTTAATTTAATCCTAAAATAATTTACAATTTTAAATTTAATAACAAAAATCCGAATAAAATTTCATACATTAATCAATCATTATTAATTATAAAGAGAAAAAAAAATAAAAATGTAAACGTTTTTGTGACAATCAAAACGAATATATTTTCTTCAATATTCTTGACTTATAATGTGAAGCAATATACAGTCCTCAGTCAAATTGAGCTGTTCACGTGCTAAAATTAGTGCAGCGACACACGTACTATGGGATTGTAATATGAACATGCATATGCTCGACACAACGAACTAATCTTAACACGCTTCAAACTCAAATGACTGATCACTGTAATAAATTGAAATGATCCGAATTAAATTGGAATTGTCTCGTATATTATTATCGAATAAAGAAAATCAAATCACATAAATGTGATTCAATTGCCAAATAATAGTGATATAATTAGCTGATGATACTCCCCATCATATCGATATTAATCTTAAAATAAACATAAGGATAATATTCCTGTTGACCAAATCCCTGTAAACCCGGAATTTCATCGACGGGCCCCTGTGAAATGGATGTGTCCAAATGTGAGTACAATTGATTGAGTGTGTCTCTCAACTTTCTTTGATTCCGTTTATTCGGATGAATTAATACCGCGAGAAAATTCACGGGTAATCCGTAACGTAATACTGACTCAACAAACAAACGAAGTGCTTTTACATGAACCCATGCAATAAACGCTTCACTAAAGTTAACCTTTAACCATCGAAGAAGCACCTGATACTGTCTCTTCATATCCGTCTCCATCTTCGTCATTTCATTCTTTCCCTGCGCAATGTCCTCCTCATTATACTGAAACTCCCGAACAACAAATTTATTTTCACGCGCGTGTGCCTTAAACTCATCCACGACTTTACAGAAGAGTGTAACAGTATAAAGACCATGATCGTGATCTTCAAATACCAATTGCGATGATCGCGGTACAATCATATCGGTGAGTTTTTCATACTTTAAGTTCCACTCTTTGTAAAACGCTTTTGGGACCACGACCAACAGTGTCGTCAGATATTCAGAGCCTAAAACAAAGTTCTCTCTCTTAACCAATTCCGCCAAATTTCTCACCAACAATGAGCCCGTCTGTTTACGCTCCAATTGTTGCAAATTTCCCCGCAAATTATTATATGATCCCATTTTAGTCTTCATATCGTTATCAATTTGTGCAATTTGTTTATTGATAATATCCTGAAGTGCTTTCAATGATTGTTTAATTGGATATTTTGCCATGTCCCATTGAAATCGTGTTAAATACGATGCGAGATCAGTTCCATTCGCTTGAAGATGTTCCGATATTTGTTGCGTCTTTGTCTCGAGAGTATCATTTATTGATGCTGCAATTTTACGACATACCACTTCGACGAATGTGTCCAATTTATTGAGATCATCACTTAGACCCACCAATTGATCCAAAGTGCCGACCTTAAGGTCAGGAATGTGAAGTTTGTAATTTTTACAGAGATCGTTCTGTTTTTGGGTCACATTATTGAGGGTTTCCCATGTCTGTTGACACGTCTTCTCTCCCGGAGCTGAGATTAACCAATATTCCATCATCTTTTAATAATAATTTTTATTATTATTTTATAATTAAAATATGTTTAATCTGAAAATAAATCATAATAAAATGAGAATAATTTCACGAAAGGGGCGTTATCAATTCACACGATTGCATTTTATTGCACTTTTTCATAATAATTCATTGTTTAATACTCACCGTTTAATATTATTGCTCTTCAATTATATATCTTTAAATGTATTAATTTATTATTATTTAATTATCTTTATAATTTATTGATTTTATTAATAAATAATGTTTCGAATCATTGTTTTTGCGTATCGAAAAATCACTTAAATGCTCTCTCATATTATATCGTCCCAAATGATAACATCAAATTTTTTACAATAAATAATGTTTTATATTTTGTACCCTTTTTCAATATAAATCATAGAAATGGGTTTTAACATTACTATAAATATAAATTATTTTTGCGTATTAATTGGCGTTTTATGCCAAATAACACATGCGATATCACGAAATATACGCCGCAAAAAAACATTTATATTACTAAATTGAGTATAAAATACGACATAATTTGTTTGTGAATCTTTAAATGCCAAACACCATCGCAAATCAGAGCCGTAAAAAGAGTGTGTGTTTAGTGTTAAATGTGAACGGTGTGACACCGTTGAGCAATTGAATCACTTCGACGGTACAATATCAAAACGCAATAAAAAATGACTTTTAATTAATTATTAATTAATAAATATTATTTAATAATGACCTCAATTAAAAAGGAATTTTATCGTATAATTGTTGATGCGCAAGAATCAGATTCAAAAGGTGATTATAAAGAAGCATTTGTTCAATATTTGGATGGAATCTGTGCTTTGAGCACATATCTGCGTCAAGATGCGAATGACGTAAAAGTACAGTCAATTGGCACATCGAACGTTGATCCACAATTAGTTTATGGTGTAAATACACTTAAGCATTGCATCGATCGTCTTCAGGGCATATGTAATTTGACATCCGTTGATTTAAATAACAGTTCATTATCATCATCAAATGATGAAATTGACGGACGTAAAATCGATAATTATCGAAAAATTGTCTTAATTCCATCACCAACCTCTTCAGTGTCATCATCATCATCATTTTCATATTCCAAAAGTCCTCCGGTGACATTATCAGCATTGGAAAAAGCATATAAAGAGAACGCGGTTCTTAATAAAATCTTTGAAAATCGTCTTCGAATAATCACCGATCCATTTAAACGCGCATCACTTCAATTGGAACTTCAGAGACGTTTAACGGAAAACATTCAATTGGCAAAAGTGAAAGATGCGGATAAATATCATGAGTATCACTTAAGAGAGCGAAAGGCATTGGAAGATGCGGCGAAGAAATTGCTTCAGCAGCATCTGTTATTAAATTTAGATTCTGATTCAATGGGAAATCGTCATCATTTATATGCACAAATAATACAATATGAAGCAAATCATGTCACTATTGTTACGCAATTTCGATGTCATCCTCTTAATCCTGAAACTAAATTAATTGATGACATCACAACGAAAATATTGTGTCATGATGATCATCCATTGTCAAATTGGATGAAGAAATTTCAATATCAAATGCAACGACGGTATGATCCGTTAATAAAACAATACTTTAATCAGCGATGGATTCGTGAAGAGCATAATCTTCTCGAAGATAATAATGATAATATGGCCATTGATTTGATGTCAAATGGTGATTCATTATCGTGTAACAATGAACTGTTTATTGTCGATAAACTTGAAGCTGAAGCACTTGAAAGACATTTTAATAATATTGCAAATGATATATCATCAGCTCATGAGACTATTACATTGATGTTGACTTTGATCATGTTTGATAATCAACAATATTATGTCATAAACAGTGATATACTTCAACAGCATCATCATCGTCTTCATTTTATTGTTGCCGATTATCTTTATCCTCCGATATGGGGTCTCATAAATAACTTATATCGTTTGGTATATTACAAACATGAAGAATCTCTTAAAGTGGCGATGCATGATTTATATCTCTTTAATGATCTTCAAACAGATTGGGTCAATGTTGATCCAAATGTCATCGAAGATATTGCATTGTCACTTAAGAGTATCATTCCTCAACAAACGCCATATGCGAAACTCAAGTCAATGGTGAGGTTAACTCAACGTTTGTGCAGTAAATTAAAAGAGAGCGGAATCTCTGCGGAAATTGGTGCCGATGAATTGGTTCCCGTCCTATGTTTAGTCGCACTTAAATCAGCGTCTCCCCAATTAATTTCCGAATGTTATGCCATTGAACAATTGGTTGAGAGTAAATATTTATTGGGAGAAGAGGGATATTGTCTCTCTTCAATACAAACCGCATTGAAATATATTGAATTAAATGCTAAAAATAATAGAAATGAATCATTACAAAAATCATGAATCAATATATTTAAATAATGTTTAAATAATGTTTAAATAATATTTAAATAATATTTAAATAATATTTAAATAATGTTTAAATAATATTTAAATAATATTTAAATAATGTTAAGAATATATGCAGATTTTATTACACTTTTATTTTTTTGCATTTATTAATTGATATTTAAATATAACAATGTTAATAATACTAAACAATTATAATTATTATTAAATTATTATTATAATTAAATTAAACAGAAATAACAAAGAATTATTATTTTAATAAATTTTAAATGAATAATTTAATATTAATAATTTTAAAAAAAAATTAAATAATTAATAAAATTAATTTGAATTAATTACTTGAATAAAAAAATAAAATTTCTGTATTTATACATATTTATGTAAAATGATGTATTTTATTATAAATTTGTAATAAAAAATTTTATTTTTTGGCTCTTTAACACTCTAACAATTGATTGGCTTTTAACTTTCGTATCCATAGTAACGCAATGATGCTGAACGATGTAAACAAACCGATGACAAAGACCATGTCCAATGGTAAAATTGATGACACTTCACCATTGGGGGTGTTTTTAGTTAAATCGGGTTCAAAGGGTGAGACATTACTCTTTCGATTCCCGTATTCCATCGATGAAAAAAAGAAAAAAGAATCGGAAAAGAAACAAAAGTCAAAATACTCGATTATCATTGCCGAAGATTATAATCACGATGATGATGATACCGCTGTCGGTAAAGTGCCGAATATGCCGCCATATACTGAATTAACATCATCGACGTCATCACCATCGACAGTATCGACATCATCGACGGGGATTGTGACACTCGCGGAGATCGGTATTACGGATTCGGCATTTGCGAATTTATTTGCGGTTAATCCAAAACTGTGCGGTGAAAAGTTTGAACTCAAAGTAAATGACATCCGTTTTGTCGGACATCCGATGCTCCTCTCGAGTGGCAATGTCGAGAAAGATCTCTTAACATTTAATGTCGTCTTTGCATTAAGAGCAAATGCGAGTCACGACATTGTCGATCGATATCACGATTTAAGTAAAAGAATTGCGATCGGTCTCAGTTTTGAAGAGAATCGATGCGGTTATTTGAGTGCTGAGACCAAACAAATGATTTTGGCACATGATGAAGTGTCTGAAGGAAGTGATGAATCACCGTATAAATTAATTTTAGAAAAGAGTCGATTGGCAAAGGATTTAAAGCGTGTGTATGAAGATCTATCGACAAAAGGAACTGTTCATATATGTATTAACAAATGGATTGAGTGCAGTTTTTGTTTACCTCAGAAAGTGCACAGTCTGATGTTAAAGACGCATAATAATGTGCCTTCGATTACTCCTGAAGACATACAAAACTGTCTTCAGGCATTACGCCCATACCATGCCTTACTATTACTCGTGGATGCTCAAGAATTACATGATTCACTGCCACAGGATGCATCACCCGCATTCATCAGAGTGATTCGTGTGACAAATCCAATAAAAAATTTATTGGAACTTTCACAAGACGCTGATCTGACACTTTCTCAAGTGTTTCATATCGTTGCTCAATTGGTATATTGGGCAAAAGCAACAATTATCTTTCCTCTCTGTGAGACCAATGTTTACACGATTCATCCATTGGCCCCCACGAGTGTTCAACTTCCAATCGTTGAAGAGTTTGCGGAGAAATTTCCCGGTGCCGAATCACTTTTGAGTTATTTATCTGAATTTTCACTCGGATTGTCTTTAAGTCAATGGCAAAATCCTCTCGATTCAAAGCATCAAAGGATGCAACAGGTATAAGAGGCATTTATTTATTTAGTTGTCCGGGGGAATTACGAACCTGTTCACCTCTGAGGGTATAATTTGTTAATCACGAGAATCACGAGAAATTTTGCTCTTATAATATCTCCATATAATAGGGAATTATATATTTGTTTAATTTACGCGAACATTTTTCGAAAAATTAATTTAAACATTAAATTAAAATTTATTTTTATTTTTATGTTTAATATCAATTTTATATGAATGTATTACTTTCGTTTGAGAAATTTAACTATAAAATTACTTAATTTTTCTTTTGAGTGTACAATTTCTGATTCTTTAGATTTGAACATTTATAGATGAGTAAGGTCCATGGCCTCAGATTGGTCATGTAAAAAAAAAATTTTTTTCAAAGAGGGTATATCAATATAAATACTTTACATTTTGGGATGTCTGTTTACTTTGGACCTAGTGATGTCAATCGTCTCAGACGAGAGACAATAAAAGACGATCATTTTTATGACCTGTTCTTAACCTACATTTATACCGTATAATTCATAAGATTTTTAGAGGTCACTTCTTAATCTTTACACGGTGTAAATGCAGGTTAAGAACAGGTTATGAAAAATGATCGTCTCTTTTATCGTCTCTCATGTGAGACGATTGACATGTGAATTTATATTTATATTTTTATGTTACATTTTGCATTGTTTAGGGCTTTGGGTCAAGGGGCATTCGGCGAAGTGTATCAGGGATTTCTTCACAATATGCCGGGAGAGATCACTGATGAACTTCCGGTCGCAGTGAAGACATTACCTGAATACTCTGCCAATAATCAGGCAGAAATGGACTTTTTAATGGAAGCGTTAATCATGTCTAAATTCAAACATCGTAATATCGTCCGATTTATTGGGGTGTGTTTTGAAAAAATGCCGCGATTCATTGTCCTCGAACTATTATCAGGCGGTGATCTTAAGACATTCCTTCGTGAATCTCGTGGTACTTCCGCGCGACCATCACCTCTGTGTATGGGTGATCTTTTGGTAATGGCTTTGGACGTGTCCCGCGGATGCCAATATTTGGAAGAAAATCATTTTATTCATCGTGACATTGCGGCACGGAATTGTCTGCTCACAAATAAAGTTAAAGTATCAAATGGAGTTTTAAACATTATGAACGGATGTTTCAATATGAGTAATTATAATAATGGTTACAATAACAGTGGTATTGTTGTAAAAATAGCTGATTTTGGAATGGCAAGAGATATATACAGAGCTGATTATTATCGTAAAGGGGGAAAAGCGATGCTCCCGGTTAAATGGATGCCTCCGGAAGCATTTCTCGATGGCATATTTACTGCAAAAACTGATGGTAATATAACAGTATATAACAGTATATAACAGTATATTTAACAGTATATAAGTTTATAGTCATACAGCATGGGTCTCCAAAAATTTTTTCACGCGCGGGCCAAATCATAGTAAAATATTGTGCCGCGGGCCACAGATTTGCAAATTTATATCCTTTTTAGAAAATTTTTGGGAATTTTAGAGTTTTAGATAAATATGTTATACAGGGTCTGCCACTTAAGAGTTCCGCCCAAAAATGTTTAATAACTTTTTAATTATAAATGATACAATATTTT
>JAQIWM010000180.1:0-12315 GCA_034695285.1 Eniochthonius minutissimus | reverse complement strand
GGGGTTCAGAGTATTAACATTGCGTTTACAGAAATTTTTTTTTAATGAGGAACTAAAGAATTAACGGAATTATTCAGAAAATTTCGAAGAAAATTGTTTTTGTCACGCATGATGCTAATTCATGCCCTCATGCATTTAACGACTGATGTCGTATTATAATTTGAATTAAAATTGATGATAAATTGTGTTTTTTATAATGAATAACACGATAAATAATAATATACAACAATACCCGGGATATTCGTTGAAAGATTCATGAATCTCTTTCTAAAAGCAACATCCAAAGTTCCGATCTTATGCTGTTGCTTATGCCGTTTTTCCAGATTCTGAATCGTCTTTCGCTTTTCCAAACGATTCCCATATATTGAGTCATCGCTTTTATCATCTTCGTCAATGCCTTTGAGACGCTGAAGATCACGAGCGATTTGAATGGCATGTTTGTTAAGGATCGCATCACCACTGATCTCTTCCATTTTTTGTGCGCAAAAAGTTAGCTCCACAGATGCTGATTAAATAAATGATTATTTAATTGATTATTTAATTAATTATTTAAATGATTATTTAAATGATTATTTAAATGACTATTTAAATGATTATTTAAATGACTATTTAAATGATTAAATAAATGAATATTTAAATGATTAAATAAATGAATATTTAATTGTTAAATGATTATATAATTTTGTTTAAAAACTATTGATTGATTTTACCCAATATATGAGAGAGTGTTCCAAATCGATGAAAGAGCATACCCACGAATTGAATGACTAAAATAATTGCAAAAAATACGACAAACACTAAACCAATCGGTTCCATTTCAAGATACTCTTTTTCGACGATATATTCATTTGTTTCAAGATTAATGGTGATATTTTCACGCACTCCGAGAGGCCAATCGACGTGAAGTATGTCTTTATTGAGTTGTAATAAGAATACGACCAAAACGAAGAGGGCGTTTAACATAAAAAAGGCAAAGACCACTCTATTCCGAAGTTCTTTCAATTCAGAGGCAACACGTGCCTGATGTTCCTTATTCTGTTCAATTGGGAATAGATATTTATCAATGAGGTCCTTCCAAAATTGGATTTCTGAAGGATGTAAGTATTGGACTGCGCCATTCTTAAGTTCTTTATCTTCAATCCAATACGGGTTTAACATATCATCACGTTCATGTTTTGTCGGATCCGAAGAATCTCTTTCATCAATATTGGGATCAGATTCTTCAGAACCAAACTCTTCATCCTCTTCATTTTCAGTGACGGTTGAAAGATTATCAGAAAATCGCGCGCTCCTTCCTATTGACGTGCGTCTCTTTGATGCAGCGTGTGGATCAATTGCACGTTCCAAATTACTGATTTTCTGGTTAATCGTATCCAAATGGTCCTGAATCTTAATTAAATGGAGTGATTCGTCATTGGGTTTTGGATACGTGCAGAACATGCATTTGAATAAATTTGCCAAATTAAATGTGATGCTCCCCTCTTCTTTTTTATCATCTGATAAATTAAGAAATCCGAGTAAACTCTTCTTCTTAAGCTCTTCTTGAGCTTTCCTCTCCTCTTCGAGTTCTTTTTTAGTTTTCTTCGTTTGGACCTCACGTGTACCCCATGTAACGACATTTAAATTAATGAGAGAATAAATAATCAGAAGTAAATACATGCACGGAATGCTTAAAAGATACAGTAATAATGGTGCAACACACGCAAATTCCTGAGGGTGCAGAAGTGCCGCAATTAAAAAGCTCCCCATCAGTGACAAGAAGAAAATTGCCGACGGCGATCCAATCCCGTCTTCAGTCATCTGAATGGCCTGACCCACGAACACCGCCATCATCAACAGAGCGTATGCTGCACTCATTATCTGTGCGACAAGTATTTGGACCTCGTTTTTAGCAACGAAACAAACGAAGATGAATATAAGAATCGGGACAATGTTCAATGTAAATGAGTACCAATTTGAGATACGGAATACTGCGACCATAGCACCAACCAACATAAGGAATATGGTTCCAGGACCGAGTATAGTCCCAATCATTAACATTCCCTGATATATTATATAAGGCATTGAAATGTTATCATTAACTTTGATTGTATGTTTGTAATCCCCGAGAAGATCCATGATATTTGCCATTGTTGAGGGTGCCCATCGACGTCTTTGAGTATAGAATTCACCAAATCCTTCGGGACAATGTGTGTACGCATCTGAAGCAGCACTGTATTCAACTCTATAACCACGTTGTAACATTAAAGTACAAAGCCAACGATCCTCTCCCTGATCATACTGAACATAGTGAAGTGCTTCATCTGATTTCATGGTATATCGTCGCATCACATTATCATCCATTAAAGCTTTTGCTCTGCAAACAATTTTATGTCAATTGTCTTCTTATAATAAGTAATTATTATCTCATTATTACCTAAACAAAGAGAAGCATCCGGGACTACAGAGGACACATCCGATCATATGTTCTGTCGCTTTCTGAAGCCAATGACCAATTGCATATTCAAACTTTTGATACCTGAAAATGAGTTGCTTTTAGTATTTTTAAATATTGATCTTTACTCCAATAAAATTATATATATTTTTTTGATACTTCATGAGATCAGACTATAATTAAGCAAAAAATGGAGAGATAATTGTATGAAAATTACTGACGGAAGAACATTTCCGGAAAATTATACCCTCAGGGAACGTATTAAACTTCAAAATTGGAGGGTCAAAATTATCAAAGTTTGAGTGTGGGATGTTAACCCGTATCAAATCATGATTGTAACAGTTCATTATAAATTATAATATTTCGTCGTTTGCACGTACCAACACATCCATCCCGTACCCACGGGATGAATTCTGCCGCACGCTGCCCCTAAATTTCTGTTCTTTTTCATTAAATCCACGAGAAGTTGAACCGCGTGAGGCCGGAAATTGATATCACCGTCCAATGTCAATAAATATGTATTCTCCGCCATAACTGCTTTCCTATTGACATCAATTGGCAATTCCATTAAGCGATGGCCGAGAAGATAATACATATACATGACCTGAAAGTTGAAATAATTATGCATGAGAATCATTAAGTATCTTTTAACACGTTTTAACACGTTTTACACATGCTTTAACATGCTTTACACATCAACAATTACCTGACTCCATCTTTTTCTGTGTCTGATTTTCATTTTATCCTTTAAATGTGCATATAATTTGTTGTGTCCCGGCATTGTCCATTCCAAACGACCTCCATATGGAGTCGGAAATTTTTTTGGCGGTCGCAGTTTCATGTTTGTCTGATGCACATTACTCGCTGCAGTATCAATCACTTCCACCAATTGTCGAACAAATCGATTCACAACCATTTCGTCTTCATTTTCATCACTTAATTCAAATGCGTCATCAAAGAAAATATGAACTTCAAATTCATAATAATCGGGATCAACAATACGAAGATATTTTTGTGCATTGCGACGTGCACTTTGATCCTCATCCATCCTTACCACAGATTTTAACATTTGAATCATTTCTTCAGAAGTCTCATGCCACATCGTGGCACATCCATAAATACGAATAATTTGATCGGAACTGAATGTATTCGATTTCTTTTTATCGTCGTTATGCTCAGATATTGTTTCATAATGTTGTGACTCTTGAGTACCGACACCCTCAACTTCCAAATTGATATCTTCACTTTTGATGAGTTCCTCATCATCTCTCCTTCGATTAAAAGCAATTGATTGATCGATGATTATACCGCAATACATTGGATTAATAAAAAGTTTTTCTGTTGTCGCGAGACGCTCACATTTAGGGGCCCATATATGGATTGCGATCCATGTTTGAGACAACAGCCAAAGAAGCCATAGAATGGCATGGATATTAAAGAACGGTTCTTCGTGAATAAATGGTTCCTCATGACAGTACCAAAACAGATACTTTGGAATGAAAAAGTCCGAAATTTTACATTTATTGTCAAAATGTACTCCGCACAATGCAATTAATGCAGAAATTGTAACGGGAACTGTTAAACTGATGGGGAATGCGAAACTAAATCCCTGAATGCAGATTTTACACGCGAATTTCCCGAAAACATAACATAACCATGTCGCGAATATCTGCACGAATATGAACCATATCGGTGTTGATGTTCGTGAATTGATCTCAAATGTCTCCCCATCAATGCCCGCATATTGATCAGTATTAGCAAATGTCAAAAAATCACTCTTATCACGTTGAATCATAATATGATGCTGCGAAAACGCACTTTTAAATTTGCTAAATATTGGCCGAACACTTCCATCGACATAGTAAATAGACAAAGTCATCATGACAAAGATAAGGATTATTTTCCATACCGATACAAACATATATGTAAAATAACGCGTTTTGTATAATTTGTCTTTAATTGTTGCCGCTTTGCGTATGAAGAATAAGGGTGAGTTTCGATCGACAAAGTTTTCCCACCAACCGATGGACACCAAAAATGCAACAATGGGTATTAACCATGCGACGTCATTCCTCTCTTCTTTCGCAACAATTGGCCATATTACAAACCCACTGATTTGAGATAATACGGATACAAAGTCGAGAATTGTCTTAAAAATGCGTTTACTTTCACCCGAATGTCGCGAAAGCATTGCCAATAATCCCGGAACAAAACAGAGGCAATTCGTTAACATTGCGCCTTTCACCACATCCATTGATGGCAATACAATAAATACTAATCCCACGATGCCAATTGTGTGTAATGATTCCATTATCAATACCTAACAATATATGCGTAATTAACTATTTAATTCAAAAACTTATTTCAATCATTATTTACCGTTAAGAATGTTGTTTTGTTCGGTCTTCGGTATGATTTAAATGTACAAATGCGTGTGCTTCGAAAAAGTGTCATAACTTCGGGCATTATTAAGATAAAGAACAAACTCCATATCCACACAATTCTTTCGGGATCATCGTATTGGAATACGGCATAATACTTTTTATCACGCTCAAGTCCCGGAATTCCGTGATTACAGATTGACACTGTACGATTTGGCCGTATGATTGAAGTCATAAATAAAACAATACCCTTTGAAACGACGGCACATGACAATACGACAAAAAAAGTAATTAAGTATGTGATCGCCTTAAGACATTTGAGTATAACTTCAATCCATTTGGAGCTGAGAGTCTCATCCTCATCATCGGATGGTGTTACCACGAACACGTCCCATCCTTTTGGCTGTTCAGAGACGCTTCTATATCAATAACAGATAAATATAAACCCAATTGAAGGACAATATCTGAGACAAGGGTAAGGACAATGTCTTCATTGAATAACATGGTCAAATACCTGTTGTAAAATTCACTTTGTAACGGTGTTTTTTCATCGGAATCATCAAATTGTTCACCATCATCATCAAAGTGTGAAGTGCCTCTGTGGTCCATCATACCGTAAGGAACATCTCGTGAAAGATGCGATGGAAGCATCTTTCATCTCTCAATTTAGTAATTTTGGAGCGTAAAATGGTGGAAAAAGCAATACATGTCATATATCGTGATCTAATTTTTAAGTATGTCATGGTGAGTAACTTTTCGAAAACTTTAATAAAGTATGGCAAAGTCTTAGCCCCGTCTTTGTCATACTTTAAGCATTACGAATTTTTGAGTTGTTTATGACGGATTTTGCAATATTTACTATTGTGTTGTAAACTTTATCATTTTTATACACATAAACAACAAGAAATTTGATTAAAATATTATTTTATTATATATACACAATTACTAAAATTACAAAATATTAATTAAATTTTTTAAAGATATTAATTAAGTTAACAATTGAAAAATTAAATTTGAATTTTTCATAACATCGGCGTAATTATATTACAATTTTAGCGTTAAACTGTTCAAGGAATATATAATGCATGTTCAGCGCTATACACACATTATAAATTTTTGTCTTTATATACTCCACCATCAGATGGGGGAAAAGACCGGTCAATGACCAAACAGAAGAGATCTGCGATCGCAGTCGCAAAGGCTTTTGTTGCCATAACCGCATCACAAAGATTTTGATAATTGTTGCAACACAACAATAATCATTTCTTTACATACAAATGTCAAATATTTGTGAATTATTAAATTAAATATTTCATATTTGTGACAACGATTATTGTTCATTCGCTAAAAACATCATTTTATTGCATTTTTATAATGCGAATGCGTTTATTATGTGATTACCGCATAAATGATATGAGCAAAAAATGGCATAATATTTAACGATTTCAAATAAAACAGTATCATTTATCTCATCGTTTAATTGGTATGTATATATATATTCATATATAATAAACACGATCATTATTGCAAATAACAATGCAATATTTAAGCGATAATTTTGATTTTTTATGTCAACAAAACAATCACTTAAAAATGACTCAATTTTGTTTGATAATAAATGAATAAATAAACAATAAAAATGCCAAAAATTTCGCGATATGATTTCATTAGTTTTGCATGAGTGATATCCCATAACCAAATAACCAAAAAACTCATCGAACCAAATATATTGTTTATTTGTTTCTGTTTCGGATCCCATTACCTAAATATTAACGTCAAAAAATAACACTTTTCTGTTGAATTTCATATTTTACTATTTTCACGATCATTGTTATTGTTTAGGATTTTATATTGACATTGATGTGGCGCCGCAAAACAATCATTTCGGCGTGAGTTTTTATCGTTCATTTGTATGTGATTTTATGCATTTATTTTCCTCAATTTTAACTCATTATTGCATTATAAATTACAAATCACAAAAGTATTAAATAATAATATAATAATCGCACGCAAATGGCCAATGTTCGTGCTGAAATATTAGCCGCGTCCCGATCACGCACGGGATGGACTCAACAGGAATTAAGACAAAGTAAACACGAACGGAGACCGATGATCGATTCATTAAGAATGTCATTTGAGGAAAAAGTTCATGATGTAAACAGAAAAGACTCAAATGGTACCAATGGAAGTGTATCAATGACTGATCAGAGGGACTCATCAAAGAAAGAGTGTTCATCATCATCGGGTCGTAAATTGGGAACCAAAGTGAGCGCAATCGCCAATATATTCCAATCATTGTCACCGCCGCCACCGAAAGAAGTGACCGTGTTAAAGAATCAGCAGAAAACGACAATATCATCGGTCTCTTCCGTTAATACCAATAAAAGTTCAATAAATAATTCAATTAATTCGGTGCAAAATAAAAAAACCGTTTCCAATGGGAACAGTCACGGTGCTCATATTAAGAAAACAGATTCCCCAAAGAAATCAATCACATCAATCACATCAAAGACATCAGTTCCTATGAGTTCCAATACCTCATCATCGGTCACAAATTCTCCGATTCGAAGAACTGAAAGTCGAGTTTCACGATTTAACAGTGCAAGAGCCATATTTGAACGTCTTCAGGTTGACACAATTACTAAGGCATCACAAAAGGATAATGATGCATGTGTTAATCAAAGTTTACAGAGTGCCAAATCTGTATCATCATCATCCACTATTGAATCAAACGCCACAAATGAGAGAACGATTAATTTACCACATTTGGATATAAATAACAAAAATTCAAAGTTTGAATCAAATCATAATGATTGTAACGAAAGTAAAGAGAATAATCGCGTGATTAATGAGGATATTAATGACAAGAAAAGTATTAATTCGATTAAAAGAAGCAAATCAATTGAAACCGACGGTCACAAAAGTGCATCTCATGATGATACTCCACCAATTCCTATGAGAAGATCGAGTGCCGTATCAGCATCTGCATCTGTCACTATGCATCAGGAGAATCAAACGCTGCCCGATGTGCTCAAAAGTAAAACCCCTCAATGCAAATCGACATCATACTTCAATAGTATTAAATCGTCGTCTTCCACAATGTCAGCCAAAGAAGAATTAATCGATAAAATTGCATTGGAAATAAGTGATCATTGTCATAATGAATTTACTTCAACCGATACAAAGATTCACGATGTTCCCGATTTAAACAGTTGTGATATCTCAGGAATTCCCGACATTCTTGATTTTGATGAATGCTTTCATGATGTGGAAATGATGACCGAAGAAGAGGCACAAAAGTTGTTGAGTCGCAAGTCGTGGCAGGATCTACTCAATGACGATCAACTACAATCGGAACTCGACACATTGTTAAGTGCTTCCAATGATCACTCTTCACCAAAGAGAGAAGAAAATTGTGCCGAAGAATTTAGAGAAATGCAATCGAAAGCACAATTAAATGTCACAATACGAGAATCATCGAATTTACTTAAAAGTGTTAACTCAATGAACAATACTGAATTTGATGAATGCGGAGGTGAAGCAACAGCCGAAAGTGATCTTTCATTATTAACCGAAGAAACGAGTATTATATTGGATGATATTGAATATCATTTACTTCCCGACGGTCACTTTTACATCGAAGCTCCAGGATTACCTGAACACAGTGACGATGAAGGCATTGAGGGAGATGTCTCAATGTTGTTATGTCCTGTTCCTCCGCGTAAAAAATCACGCGTTAAATTCAGTCCAAATCCTATGAAAGTATACAGCACACATTCAGTTGAGGATTATGATCGACGCAATGAAGATGTTGATCCTGTTGTTGCTTCAGCCGAATATGAATTGGAAAAGCGTATTGAACGTATGGACGTGTTTCCCGTTGAACTCATGAAAGGACCCGAAGGTCTTGGATTGTCCATCATTGGGTAAGAACAGTGTTTTCATATGTCTTAATGTGTTATATTTTTTTAAAATTATTTCTTTATTTAAATATATCAAAAAAACTCTATAAATATGTTAAATTATTGCATCACGATATTTCTTTAATCTCTAAAACTGTCGTAATATTTTTCAATGATTCAATAATATTATATTTTTAAACCGCAAATGACTGTTTACTCCGAATGTTGCAATAACTTTGAAATTTGTAAGAATGATATTTTTAGAAATGTTTCCCCATTGAGTGAGAGAATTATGTCATCACATCTTTAGTGTCACATTTTTCTTTTTAATATTTTCAAAAACTATAACTTTCAGAATGGGCGTGGGTGCAGATGCGGGAATTGAAAAACTCGGAATATTCGTGAAAACGATCACTGAGAATGGAGCCGCACATTATGATGGACGGTAAAATACAATTTGAGGTTTAAAACATGCGAAATATAATGTCATTATTATTCTTTCCAAAGTATTGCTGTCAATGATCAAATCATTGAAGTCGATGGTAATTCATTAGTTGGGGTCACTCAAGCATATGCTGCTTCTGTATTAAGAGGAACTTCGGGAATGGTCCGGTTTTTAATCGGAAGAGAAAGGGATGTTATAAACAGTGAAATCGCACAATTGATTTCACAATCATTACAATCCGAATCTCCAAAAGAAAGAGATTATGAATTTGAACCTGAATTGAGTCGATCCCCCGATTGTCCGATTGACATGAACCATGTCGAAGAGGAATGTGTACATTCAGTTCATGAGCATGAGCATGATCAGGATCATGATGATATGATCATTGCTGAAGAAAACACTGAATCAATACAAATGAAATCAAATTTTGAATCAATTGTTGAATGTGAAATTAACAATGATGATGTGACAGAAGAAAATACTTTTGAAGATGAATCAAAGGATTTGAGAGCGGAAATATTTGAACCGAAATATTCAGTTTCCAATGACGAAATAAGCACTTTAAAATCAAAATATGAACAAAAATTGAATGAAATTGAACGTCAATTGGAAGATGCTTTGGTTCAGTTGCAACAAAAAGAATGTGAAAATAATTATACTCACAAAGAGTTGGAACAGTATCAGCGGATGTTCGATGATCTGAGATCACAGTATTCCACAATTGAAAAGAAGTATCATAAAGCGAAAAAGATGATTAAAGAATTACAACACAGAGAACAGTCATACATTCAGAGAGAAGATGTCCATTTCCAGTTAATGAAAGAAAAGGATCAGGAATGCACTGCATTGGTGCGTGCATTAAAGGATCGTATTATAATGTTGGAACGACGATTATTGGAGGTTCAGAAAGCCGCGGGAATGCCCGTTCCGGTCACAACTGAAAGTTGTTTGCATGAAATAGTATCGGACTTTATTGTCCGTTCGCAGCGCGAAGAAAATTCGGGAAATCGTTTGTCACAATTTTTGCAGCAATTACTTTTGGACGCATCTTTTGGGGATTTACCTGAAGGTTCACAAATACAGGAACTGATACTCGAACAGACTGAACTTCTCGACAGTTCTGCAGCAAAGCAAAAGGCTGAATTGGCGAGTAAAGGGTCTTTAGCAAATCGACAGCCTCCCTCTGCAATCAGAAGACATTCGAGTTGTGGTTCTGTCGAAGTACTCAGTGATGGTGATTCACCACGACACAATGCAATTATTCACAATGTTAAAAGTCGTGATGAGCATTTAGTAAAGAGTGACCCGTGCAGTCCTGTCACTGAAAGACCCTCGAGTCTCGTCACTAACAAATTGTATCATCATCTTTCCGATCAAAATGATCAATCATCCGCTTATTCCAATAAACGCGTATCATCAGCATCAAGTATTACACCATCATCGAGTTCTTCGTCTTACATCAGCACATCGCCAAATCCATCACATCTTAATATGCAAAGCCTTTCACCGGTTTCGCCAAATTCAGTTCATTCATCATCATCATCAACATCATTGAGCAGTCCCATCCATGGTTATGATGATTCCAAAAGTGATGACAACAGTCTGAAGCAATATCGTTTTGATGAACATTCTGTTTACGCGTGGAATAATGATGATGTGACGAAATGGTTAATTGCGCTGAATATGGAGAATTATGTCGGAAAGTTTCAGGAGAATAAGATTTTGGGACCGCATCTTCTCCAACTCGACAGTGCTCAGCTTAAGGTATGATAATGCTAAAATTACAATTTAATTGCATACAATTACAATAAAATTACAATTGTAATTGTGAATTGTAATTTTATAATATATTTATACATATATTTATATATTTATACATTTATTTATTTATTTATTTATTAATTCAGACTCTCGGGGTGAGTAACACTAATGATAGAGCACTGTTAAAAAAGAAGATAAAAGAGATGAAATCAGATATTGAAAGAGAAAGAAAAGCATATGAAAGGGAACAAAAAGCGAGAGTTAAACAATTGAAAAAAGAAGATAAATCAAAGCGCAAATAATGGTATGGTTAACAGTGAACAGTAAACGTGCGAATTTTATTTCATTGTGATGTATTACGATATTGAAACGAAACAAAAATATTTAGAATTTAGATAATGATAATGATTTGTGACTTATTATTATTATTATTAATTTTGCAAATAATTGTGTTAATTTTGTTTCATAAATACAATGTATTGAATCATCGATGTCATTTACAAACATTCGTACATAATATTCATTGAACTTTTAAAGTTCTTAAAGATTTTTACATATGATTTACTAATATCTTATTAATTATGTGTTTAATGATAATTATTGATAAAGTATTTAAAAGCGTAATATCAGCTGTTTGCACATGAACTTTGATATTGATTAATAATAATTTATTATGATTAATATTTATAAATGATATAATAATAAGTTTCTAGTCTCGGAAGTGAAGGTATTGGTATAAGCATTTTTACAATGGATCTTACAATGGTCAGAATATTTCATAATTATATACAATTAAATGTGTCACATTCCCATTAATTACTGTGATTATTCCATTTATACCATTCAATTGGTATTTAATATATTATTAATCGTCATTATTTATGCGATTTTCTCATATTCAACTTTTTGTACACTCTTTTATTTTTCTTTATTTATTATTATTGCTTTTAATTTGCAATACATAAATGATTTATATATATTCTTGAAATTTAACTATTATTTAGTGCTGTTTTTATTTCTTAATTGTAATATTAATGTTTTCAATTTTCCATTGTCACGCAATTTATACATTTCTAATAATTAAGTAATGTATTATTATGCGACATAATGTATTAATATTTAATAATATTTAATAATATTTAATAATTGTAATAAAGTCCGCGAATGTCAAATGTTTTTGATTATGTTTTATTAAAATTGTGAAATTGTTTTTCATTATGAAAACATTAACATTGACATAACTAAATCCACACCTGAAAATAATTTCCTTCGAAAATATTTGAAAAAAGTTTCATTTATCAGATCGTGAATAAAATTTAAATGAAAATAATCAATTCAATGTGAGGTTAAGATTGAGACTGTGAATTTGAAAGGAAAAATTACTCACTTTTA
>JAQIWM010000179.1:0-12329 GCA_034695285.1 Eniochthonius minutissimus | reverse complement strand
AGTATATTTTTTAAGACTCTATTTTTTGCTTTAGTGATATGCTTTCGATTAGAGTATGCATTTATTTTAATTTATTCTGATCACTTTCCAGTTATTTTTAACAATAATTGACTGATAATTTTCTTGTTTATAATTTATCATTCGTGATAATTTTTTATGTTTATTTAACATGAAAAATTCATATCATTTCATATTTTACTGCAATATTCGAATTATTTCTAAAGTTAATTCATTCTAATTTTAAATGAAATAAAATATTTAAAACATTTTTAATTAAAAGATATAGTGAATAGTAATAAAATATTGTAATATAATAAAGTTTATTATAAATTTTATGATAAAAAAAAGTAAAAATAACTATGGCTATTAATTAAAGAATTAAAAAAAAGATAATGTCATTATAAAAATGCTAAAAATTTTAGACGCATTAAATATAATAATATATTTTTATTATTTAATAAAAACATTTCTAAATATAATTAAATAATTTGTAATGCAGTATTGTATTGTAATTGAGTGTATTGTTAACTTTTCAAAGCCTTGAAATTAATATTTCAATGGCATAAACTGATAATGGAATTCAATTATTTAATAAAACTAAACAATTATTCGAATTGTAAATGAGTAATAAGTAAAAATAAAGTGCTAATTTAGCATATAATAAATGGTATATAAAAAATTCCAGCACAGGTTTAGGAAATTACTTCGCATTAAATTTACATAATAATAAAATTAAAGGAGAATTTTATTTTAAATTTTTCTTTCCGTTATTATCTAATAAAAGAGTATTGTTTTAAAACATTTATTTGATAAAAGCATAAGGACATAGTAATTAGCAATTTAAAATTTAAGATTTAATTTAAAATTGCTAATTAAAAGATTAAGCATATTGTTAACATCTCTATACAAAAAGTAAGAGTCTAATTCACTAGAAATAAAAATTAAAGATAATACAATACAAAAGATAATACAAGAGAATTGTTAACTATTTTCGTCATAAAAGAATATTTTTAAGTGTATAAACGCTCATTACATATGTAATATGTAATTTTGTTTCGTGTCACTATGGGCACGATAACTTTCAAAAACCTTCACCATTCTATAGCCAAATTCAGTTGCAATATTAAACATTATTTATATTTATATTAAACATTAATATTAAACATTATTTGAGAAAAAAATCTCTATCAATAGAAACGATTAATGAAGAAATTGAAGGATATTGGATCATTGAAATTTTCTTTGTTAAATAAATTGCTGTACAATTGTTGTACAATTGTTATAAAAACTATTAAAATCAACAATGAATAAAAATTAAAGTTTAGAAAAATATTTTTATTCATTTGACATGACAATGAATGCACATGCAAAACATTAAATTATAATAATTTAGTATTAAAAAGAACATGCTTAAAAAGCTTTAACGTCAAAATTAATTATCTGCTACTAGAAGACTGTGCTCACTGCAAAATCAAATTCAATAGTTGATAAAATATTTAATGATTAAAAAATAAAAAATTTTAAGTTATAATGTTCGTTATTTTCTCCTATGCTCTGCATATATATTTTTAATTTAAAAGAGATATTAAATAAAATGTTATTTCTCATTAATGATGCCGTCTCTTTGCTAATCAAATGTCACAATATCACAGAGATATGCCTTTAAATTTATGACACTTATGAAAGTTATGAGAGTTGTTATTAGACTCATTAATTTAGTAATATGTATTCATAGCATTTTCCCCGTAAATTGCAAACATTATATCATCAAAAATGTTTTTTAGTATTTTATTGTCACTAAAAAATGCATTAATAATGTTGAACACGTAATTGAATTTTCCTCATTTTTTCTCATTTTTTAACTGCAAATTGCATAGAAAATATTTAGTAATATTTAGCATAGTAATAGTATAGAATATTTATAGTAATAGTAATATTTAGTAAAATTTTAGTAAAATTTTCTTCTTATGACCGGAGAATCTACAACTGTATGAATTTTCCCCAATTTATGAATGTCAGTATAGTAATATATAATGTTTGCCACAAACAGGTTGTAAATTGTATATTCAACAGAAAAATTATTACCCAAAAAAGTGATATTTGGCATATGCCAAATTTCACTTTTTTGCCATTATGTTAATATGGATCATATGTATTTTGTCATTTTTTAAATTATAAGTTTATAAAAAATTATGATGATTATATATTGTACATGTATATGCATATTATAGATGTATTGTATATGAATGTGATGGAAACATTTTTAGAGCACTGTTTCTTATTATAAAAATTTACTATTCTTTTCTTTTACTGAATTTTGAATTGAAAGGCCAATTAACTTATAACTTGTTGTTGTTTACATGCCCTAAGGACATTTAGATAGTTATCAAAACACTTATTTGTTTTGCTCTTTTGATTATAAGTTTTTTGCTGCTGATCAATCATTCAATGGTCAGCCATTGTCTGTTTTCAACATATCTTCAGCATTATCGTTGATGTCTCTTGTAAATTACCACTCACCCATGGTTATATACTCACCCATGGTTCATATATATATATATAGCGCTGTATTTCACTAAAAAACGGAATAATAATGCTTTTGTTCAATTTTTCTTAACTATATGCTAATGAATATGTTTATGAACAGCCAATTATCTTTTTAGCATATCTATAGCTAGTTTATGTAAAGTTAGCATATCTAAAGTTAGTTTATCTAACATTTTAACTGCCCTTTTGCAAATTACAATGTAATTATTACATAGTTACTTACACTGTAACTGTTGACTTTTATGTGATAATATGTAATTATTATGTGTGTATTTTGAAATTTAAAAATAATTATTAATGCAAATTTAAGAGGAATTTTCTTTTATTTAAATCTTTTTTCACTTTTATAAAACACATTCAATGACAAAGACATAGTAAACAATTACATGACAATTTTGATGCAAAATACAAAAACACGTATGGAAATGTTTTCCACAATTTAATACAATTTTTAATTTTTTAACATTATATAATTGAATGGTAATATAATAATTGTTCGTATTACAAACGGCATTATTAATACAAAAAAATAATTAATTTATTTCAAACACAACAATGCCATATTAATGAATATTCCACCGTAATGATTTTAATTATTTTATAAATGATTACCCAAATGAATGAATTAATATAAAACGTTAAACTCAATTAACAAAGTAATAAAAGGGTATAACTAAAACAGTATGTAATAATTCTAATTATATAATTGAATAATTCTATTACACCGGACATAGAAAGGAATTATTACATCTGAACCCGGAAAATGCCATCACCAGCATTTGATCTTTTTTTACCATAAATCAATTATTCCCTATTATTTTCAAAGTTAATTTTGGTTGACCAAAATGTGTGTGTATGTATGTATTGTTGTGAGGTGTATATTATTTTCATTTTATAGCTGCCAAATCGATGGGCTGATATATGCTTTATTTGTTTCAGCATATCTCAATATTGGTAATTATTTAATTATTGGTTAAAAATTGTAAATAATGATACATTTAATTATTATTAAATATGAACATAATGGATTAAAAATGAGGCACCGTTTTTTGTGTTAATGATATTGAGGAACTAAACTCGGGACAAATGTTACACTATGTATTTTCGAGTAAAATGCAAAACTATTTATTTATTATTATTAAAAATTTATATATTTCTATATATATTTGCATAAAACATTTAAAAATTCTATAATAATAAATTAAACAATTTACTCGAAAATAGAGAGCGTATGTCCGAATGTGAGAAAAGACAGAGTATTTATAGGCACTTTAATATCAATTCGAACACTTAAAGTTAAATTCATGAATACCCTCACACGTCTGACCGCGGCCATTACCGGGACAATAATATTTGGACAAAATATTTGGCGGTCATAAAACAATTCACCGGCAGTAGAGTTAAGTATTTATAGTAAGTATAGTAAATGGCAGGAAAAAGGCATCGAAACAGATGATGTTTACTTATAACATACTGTTTCTATTATCTCTAAGGATTAGGTGGGATGTAGTCCCTTGAACCAGTTATACATAGTGTAGTACATAGTATAGTTATAGTACAGGAGTAAATTAATTGCAGCATTACATAATTAAATTAAAAATCCATTAAATTATGAATGCCGCTGTCATATTAAAAATTGACACAGAAAATCTTAAGGCGGATACCAAAATAGAGAAAGACACATTTGGTAATAATTTCCTATTATAATTGATAGATATGGAAAGTACCGAAAGAACCGAACACACAGACCTTAACCCCAATTTGACGCTCATAATTCAAGTATATAATCCCACGCGGCTGCTTTCTCGAGGAGTGGCACTAACAGAGTAATGATCACTAGTAATCATCAATTGAGAGAATTAAATATTTAAACCCCTTAATAAATGATAATAAATGTGTGTCCATTGCTCTGTTTTCATTGCCATTTGCATCGTCGAAAAATGCCCACAGCCACACATTCACTATTTGAATAGTTGTTAAACACAAGTTAGACGCAATCCAATATAAAACATCACAGTTGAAGCCTTTTAAGTGTCATGATTGAGTTAAATGGGATTGTCCCTTAAGAATAGCTTAAGAATGCCATAAGAATACCTTCCCACTTAATCTTAAAAGTCCCGAAGTCCCACAATTAGAAGAGGTGTGTGAAGAGATCCCTTTTTAAGGACTTTAAAAAATATTTGATGCGACAACAGATGCATCATATAATAATTGGTAGTGTTTGGTGTAGATTCATGTAAATATCAAAATGTAAACATGTAAACATCATATATATATACATGTATATGTGACTCATTTTTATGATGCATCTGATGAGGCATTAAGAGCTCGAAGACTTCAAAATTGGCTCCGAAGTTAACTAAGATTAACTAAGACTTAGACATAAAGGGCAGTAGTGAATGATAAGAAAGTATGAGTTATGAATATGGTGATACAATATCATTTCAGTAAAAGATGTTTTCTAAACATTAATGGGAAAAAATTAATATAAATTAAAAGGATTAAAGAGAGAAGATCATTGACGCATCTTAATACTGATATGATGACATTAATAATGATGAATTAATTTACATTAAAATATAAATTATGACACATTTTAAATCTATTCCCTGCTGTATGCTCTATTTGAATATGGTCCTGAATATATAGAACTTCCGGCGGTACTCGCGCCTTTTCTTCTTCTTCTTCGTTGTAATATACATGCAACAAGAAGAATTACTGCCAACATTAATAGTAAACTAGCAATGGCAACTCCTATTGCAAATTTTCTCATTGAAATGCAAAATTCTTCATCAGAAATGGCCTGTTTCGATGCACCATCATCAGCTAAAAAAGTAATAAAATACTCAATAAATACATACGTACATACCTAAGTTATTATGTCTTTAAGTGTAAAGACAAACATTGTTTTATGATGAATAATACTGTCAATAGATACAGGTGCTTATACATCACTCGTACTTACTTTCACTCTCTTCTTCAGCTTCATTTACATATAAACCTGAGTACACTTCAATGCTCAAGTCTCTGATATCCTCACTTCTAACTTCAGCCAAACTGCCGTCTTCGATCAGATCATTGGTATCTCTTCGCTCACGACGCCGAAAGTTGCGACCATTTTTATCACAATCCGGTGGCTGTTTATCAGAAACGAATAATTACGTTAATATAAAAATAATAAAAAGCTAACTATATATAGTTAATAGCTTATAGTATATTGTAGTATATAGTTTAAGAGCATTTCTCTTATCATTTCACTCACCACATCGTCGCATCCTCCACTTTCCTTAAGGCAGAGACGAACATTACATTGATAGTACACTGATGATGTGTATGGAAATTTATGAGCGTGGAATGTAACTGCAGATCGAGTTAAATTCTGGGTGTAGTCAAAAGGTCCCATTATCTCATCGTCAACAGGACATCTGCAAATAAATACAAATAAATAACATTATGAATCAATTTGAATCAACCATATTATTAACTATAATGCAGTGACAATAGCCATACACAGATATTTAAACATTTATATAAAAGTTAATATATTTAATGATTTATATAAAAATGAATCTATTTAATGATTTATATAAAAATGAATCTATTTAATGATTTATATAAATATTAATCTATTTAATGATTTGTATAATAATTAATATACTTAATGATTTGTATAATAATTAATATATTTAATGATTTGTATAATTAATATATTTTAAAAACTCACCCTTCATCATTTATAAGTGGCTGTTCACCCCAATTTAATCCATCACGCACGAGGCAATTTGTAACTTTCATACCGTAGACATCTGATGATGAAGGTTTTTATCATTTTAGTTACTGTCAGTTTATCAGCAATGTTTTTCTATTCCCTTTTCTATTCCCTCTCCCCTTTGATCACGGGAATTAAACATTAACATTTACATTCCCTCTCTCTGATGACGGGAATTTAACATTAACATTTAACATTCACTTTCACTTACCCTGATAATCAATTGAAATAGCAAGCGTGAGTTTATCTCCAATTTTGACATTTTCGGCAACTACTTCATTAGTAGTATCACCAACGAAGATTTTCATGGTACATGCAGGCATTGGGGCTGTTGCCATCACTGGTGTGGTGCCAATCATACTAAAGATAACAATCATGAGTTACAATGATTAATTCATTGGGCTTTTGTAGAATTTGTTTTGTATGAAGACAAAGATAAAGTACAAAAGGAAATCGCGAATAAAGCGCAGGCATTGAGCATTAATTATAATAATCATTACTATGGATCCGAACAATGTCAATTACAGGTGCACACCTTCGCCCAATTGTTTTACAAACAACAGCCTTGAATAGTATGCGTATACTTCAATAGTATGCGTATAGTTGAATAGTATGAGTATAGTTCAATTGTACATAATTCATGAGGAATGAATGAATTAAACCGATGCAAACATGACTCAATTCAAACCGATTCAATTGAATTTGTTTTGTATGTCAATCATGGCTTTTCATTGATTCGACGCATCTCCATAGTTAAGAAGTTATGATTTGCTTTTCAATTGAGCATAGAAAATAGGAACTAATCGAGGACTTTGCCTCTTTCAAAAAATGAGGGTGTTATTTCAATTGACAGATACGAGGGATGTATCAGATATTAGTAGACGACTCTCTTTTGCATTAAAGCCGGTTTAAAATTGTAAATGACACTCTGGTTACTTTGTGCACTTCTAGTTACACTTTTGCTTGTTTGAGAGAGAGCGAGAGAGAGAGAGAGAGAGAGAGAGAGAGAGAGAGAGCGAGAGAGAGAGAGAGAGAGCGAGAGAGGGAGAGAGAGAGAGAGATTGAGAGAGAGAGAGTTTGGCCGTCAACGAAAAGATAATTGAAGTCTGCAATCGTCTGTCGTGACGGGAGGAGAACGATTAGAGTCACATATACTATTACAACCTCATCATGAATGCTACTGTATTAAGTTATGTCATATGGCCATGGCGTATTATATACCCCTTCGGCAAATTATAAACAGTGGTTAATGAGAATTATGACTGAAATTTAGTAATTTAAATTCGTTCCAATGGCTAGTTCTGTTTTGGTAATGGTGACATTGAATTTCAAGGCAAAAAGAGCTATCAAAATCCAATTGTATCTCTCTCATAAATTTTATATACACTCACGACTTGAAAATACCAATACATATATATACATATATATATCTTATAAATATTTCAATAAAATTGATATAAAAATTGATTCAATTGCCTTTTTTTTGGTCTCAAATCACTTTTCGTATCATTCATGTCGGAAGGGGTCTCTTAAACCTTTTTCATATATTTTTCTCTATTATATAATATTCTTTGCGGCATTAACGATCGTATTGAATGATTCAATACCGCAAATTTGGTTATTGAATCCCTACGGCGATGTTAGAGGTAATGTGTTTGTCGGTGCGTTGCGAAAAAAGGTGATTCACTCGATTATTTAGAAATAGTATTACATAATATTACATAGTATTACATAGCATTGGTCTTTACCAAATTTCATATATAACTTTTGGCAAAACTTAGGGCAAACTTTTATTAGCACGCATCGGCTCCACCATAAGAAGTTAGCGTCGTTTGGGCATTTACTATACGGCATTCCACATATTTTGATATTGGAATTATATTTTTTCCATCTAGTAATATCTAGTAATTCAGCTTTGGCAATCGACCTTGAGTGGGGTTCGATAAACAGCCTTGTGCCGTTCCCTTTCAAATATTTCATACTATTCCATACTAAGGTTCTTAGTGAGGTTCATTTGAGTCACTTCTAAACCTGACATTCCATGAAAATGAGGTTCATCAACCAGCACGAGAGTCTGCCTTAAATTTTATATTCCCCGAGACTTACATGTTAGTATTATAGTTATAGTTATTTATCATCGGATATGATGGACAGATCCTAATCGGGAAACAATTATTAGGTCCTATCACTTTTTCATGGCCAAAGGGTGAAAATATTCCAAAAAAAGGAATGACCATTCATTGAGAGAGAAGTTGCAATTGTTGCAGAGACGTTGCAATTGTTGCAGTTATGTTGTCAATAGCATTTACTATCAACACTCTTATCATCTTGAAACAAGTTGCAAGAGATTTAATGCTTGATATTCATCAAATCCCCACATTCATATATAATTCACTGTTATAACATGTATACACATACATACATTCATTCGGCATCCCTTTCAGTGATAAGAAAGTCAAAAGTACAACACAACTGCCAATGATAAACCCCTTTTCGTGGTATTATTATTATTATTATTATTATTATATGTTAATTCCTATTCTCGTGAAATGGGATACTTTAAGAATTCCTCACCTGAGAATGAGTCTCATAAAAGAGCGACAAAGAATGGGCTAAATATAAGTAAAGGGCTTTGAGTATATTTATTAGTAAATGAGAATGAATGCTGACTATTCACGAAATTTACTGACACTAGTTGCTGTGCTGTGCACGAAAAGCCTCAAAAAATGGCCAAAGTGCATGAATAAGTAATTCCTTTTGTTATTTGTGCAGTTATAATAATATATGATGGAGTTTTACAGCATTCCTCAATCCCATACAATACATGGTAATGGACAACACCACAACAGAACAAATAATTCGGTTTTTTGTTATTCTTAGCATGATACGGGCGCCACAAACTGACTATTGCATGCACGAGTCAGGCTCAAAATTAACTACTTCATGTTCATCATCATCATCATCATACTGATGATCAACGCCAAAGGCCATCACAATCCCAATATAATGTTAAATTTAAGAGAATTAAAAATAACAGAGGAGTATAACTAATTCTAACTAATGCTTTGGGGTGTCACTTTCTCTTATTAATTATTGGACATTACAATTTTTTACCGCGTATTTTTTCAATAATCACTGTGTGAGAGTACTTCAATATCAATTCAAAGTCAAATGCTATAGTTTTCACTATCGCCTCAAGTAACTTAAGTTAAGTCTCTTAAGATCCATATATGACAATCGAATACACCATCTGTAGATTGATGGTATCGCTGATGATGCAATTTACGTGCAAAGTAATGCCTTTGAGTGAATAGTAGATATTGATTCTTTTTTATTCTGAGGGCACGATGGGGCCATCAATTTACAACTATTAATGGTGGAACATTACAATTATCAATTAAAACATTCGTGGGGTTCATTTTGAAGTTCACGCGGCAATGTATAATGGACTGAGGCCCGTACCAAATGAAAGTAATTTATTTCTTTTCCTTTGGCCCATCCTCTATGTTCCTCTATGCTCCTCTATGCATCCTCTAAATGCATGCCTTAAAATAAATCATGAATGGCGGTGAATGTATAAAAAGTTTAAGTCTGTGATACATTTATACATTTCATGCTCACATTCACCTATTTCTTGGGTCACAATGACCTCTGCAATGTACCATCACTAGTAATGGAGGCAATGAAATAAACTATTCACTGTGTACATTAATATCATCATCAGAGACAATCATGCATCAATGATCACTTCTCATTGTATTGTAGAAAACATGCATACATCATCTTAAGAGAGATTCACTCGATTCACTTCAGCGATTATCCAAAGTAAATTGCATTTGTCATTTTACTATTATTTTCGATTTTTCATACAACAATAGAAACAATGAATTAAAACGTGAAGGACATGTTCGGTGTGTTTCTGTGTCTTACGTGATGCATCATAACACGATTGTGATAGTGTCAGTGTCACTCTAATAATAAGATTTGCATCTATTTTCACTTTCATTTAACATTCCTCATTTTCCTCTTATTCTTTGTCATCATCATCATCATCATCATCATGATAATGATGATAGTAATCATTTCCCTTTTCTAAGAACACACATATTTGATTTGATTTGAAAGCATAATGCCATTTAATTTGAAGCTATCTAATGCTACAGTGACCATTCACTAGTGCCATTAACATTACTATCATTACATTATAAAGCAAATAATATATTAAGTTAGGTAATACCAGATGTAGTATCCTTTTTATAGTGCAATGCCAATTATCCGATCGCCGTCAGCGATTTCAAATATCATTAAGGCACAGATCCGAAAAGACACATGGAAATGGCATTTCACAATGGTAGTAATAGACTATAACTAACTATAACTACTGACAATGGTTAATGCTCTGAATTTACCTGACATTGAATCCATTGGTGATGGTCTTTTCTTTCGTTTGATATCTGCAACGGATATGATAACCTCTTCCCTGGTTAGTCACCAGCCTGCGATGAGGTTGAACCACAACAGTATTGAAGTATTCCACTCCATCATCCTATAATAGGAAAGTTGAGAGAAGCCAATTGAGTAAAATCATCTCTTATTATTGTGGAAGTGCATTGTTGCCTATTCATTGTAATTCTTAAGGATGGGTGATAACCCTTACCACATCAGTGCTCATAGTGTTGCACGACCTCAATGGAAGTTTATACGATATATTTGAAACAGTGTTATACTCCACCATACATGATGAATTCTTTGATAATCCTTTTGGGTATATCATTCCATTGAATGTATTCGGCGCGTTTAACGTCACCATAATGTCATTGCTGTTGCATTCGATATGCACGTCCGATACCAGACCGGACGACTCTAGTAATAGTAAACATGAAAATATAATTACTTTAATGTCAATGTTAATAACAAAAACAATAATACACAATCTAAGGATGCATCATATTGTAATATATTACTTATATATTAAAATGAGATTATGATTATATGAATGATAATAAAATGCACGCGTAAATTTGTAATTTAAATTTTTATTTAAATCATACGGTGGCGCGTTTTGTTTATTGTATTGTATTTGTTTTTTGATGCAATTATGATATCATGTGACAATTATTGTGAAAGTTCCGCATCCCGATGATGCATCGGATTTTGATGATAAGACCCGAAAAGCTTTGTTGCATTACAACATGTACATGTTTGAATAAGTACTAGTGACTAGTTCGGCAATATGCCCTTATGAAGGGGGACATTGGCACTACTTTTGAAGGTTCATTCCCCTTGTTTTGTTGAGGGGGGACTTCAGTGAAACATCGGGGGGGCAGTTTCGCAGTTCTGCATCGTGAACTCTTCTTGGGTAAGAAGAGCTCGTCTAATGCTGAACATGATTGCCAACCTGTTCTTCTTTACCATGGTCTTACTATGGTCTTACTATGGTTTTACTTTCAATGGTAAAATCCGTCACCAGCAGCGACACGATATTCCTCATGTCATGCCGATGCATTTGGCACCGCCGAACATTTTACTTGTAATAGTAATATATACATTTTCTTAACGTGAGAATAATTCTATTGAAATTACACTAAATCATCATCTATTAACGGAGATTCTGTCCGCACACAGAGGGTCCTTTCACTAAATATATATATTTCTTAAACGAATTATATAAAGTTATATACTTATTGACCCTGACCTTAAACACTACAAGTGTCAAGGTGCATAGGCGCAGTTTTCGTGCATTTTGTTAGATCTTTTGTTTGTGGAATTTGATTAAATTCGGATGTTCTAAACACATAATTATTATCGCGTTTATATTTTGTATTACAAATTGGAAATGATTTTTTCATTAATGTTCATAGATGTACAGATTCTGTATAAACAGAATCGGGACGATTAAACATAAATTTCCACTAATTTGAGGGTACATTCATCACGTGAAATGCTCGAAAATAGAAAGTACAGTAATGCCCGCAGCGGGACTTTAATTCATTTCTATTCTTCTATTATTGAA